>CM021724.1:5253257-5339618 GCA_011074415.1 Stictonetta naevosa | reverse complement strand
CCCCCCCCCCCCCCCCCCCCCCCCCGAACACGAGCACAACCGTGATCACCAGAAGAGGAACAACGACCCCCTCCCAACAATAGACTGCGCAGCCTCAACTGGTTCAACAAGTCCCAACAAGCCGGAACTTGACTGCTATAAAACAGCACCCCTGGAAAGGGAAGGTGCGTGCTGTTGCGGAGCGGAGACTCCCCAGCCGCCCAGCGCTGTTCTGCTTGTGTCTGCTTACTTGATTAATAAAATAATTTCAATAGACTAGAAAATTGTGTGGTCTAATCAATAACAATTTGGTGCCGTGACTCGGATGAAGGCGGATTGACTGGGAATCCCTCTAGGGGAGGCGCCCCGCCGATTTCGGCGGCCCTGGGAACGGAAGCTCCCGCTCGAGCCCTTCACCGACAAACCCAAAATTAGACACAAGCAAATAAAACCAGTAAACTCCAGGCAACCTTTGTGCACGAAGACCGAGCGAAGACCCACGGGGTGGGTAAGTATAGGCCGGTGATCCGTTCGGTTGGGGTTAGGTATCCCGGAGCACGGCAAACGAGACGTCCAAGCGCGGACGAAGCGAGTGTGGACCCCTCGGTAGTGCGGTTCCCATATCCCACGAGGGACTGGCCCACGAAAAAGGGGAAGCGTGCGTGTGTGTGTGTGTGTGAAGGTGCTCCGGAAGATGGGACAGAAGAAAAGTAAGCCTTCTGGCCTTATGGGGGGGGGAATCCAGTGATGTAGGGATACCCTCCGTTCCTCCTGATAGTCCGTTAGGACAAATGATTAAGAATTGGAACGATTCCCCTTCTAGGCGGGGAAAGAGCAAAGTTAAAATGATATATTATTGTATTGAAGTATGGGGTAATAAGCCCATAAAAGGGGACAGCGTTGTCTGGCCCTGTTTGGCTCTTTTGAGGACTGGGTTTGCCAAGCCCTTAATATCTATGTAAACTCTAAGGAGCCCTTTAGTTTGGAAGAAAGTGAATATGCACACCTCTGGATTAACTCAGATCCGAAGATGTATTTATATCCTCTAAAAGAAAAAGGAGGGCGGGATAAAAAAAGAAAGAACTTAGAAGTCCCGACACCGCCCCCGCCCTATATTCCACCGCCCGTACCAACGGCCCCCGTCCTTAATGGACTCCCCAAATCAGAAAATTCAGGTGACTCAGAATCAGATCATGAAATACAGGGGCCGGTAACTAGAAGCAGGGCAAGAGGTCAAAAATCTGTCTCAGGAGAGGGACTATATCCCCTACGAGAAATAGCAATGGGGGGACCCGAGCCAGGAATGGGGTATGTGGCCGTTCCCATTAACTCTGGGGACGTAAGAGATTTCAAAAAAGAAATGGGAAATTTATTGGAAGACCCATTGGGAGTAGCAGAGCGAGTAGATCAATTTTTAGGCCCAAACATATACACCTGGGAAGAGTTACAATCCATCCTAGGAATCCTCTTTACATCAGAAGAGAGAGGAATGATTAGGCGTGCTGGTATGCGAATTTGGGATCAGCAGCACCAGCAGGGGCCAGCTGCAGATGTAAAATGGCCAATGCAGCAACCTAATTGGAACAATCAAGACCCCGTACATCGGGGGCATATGCAAGATTTAAGAACAATCATAATTCAGGGGATACGAGAATCTGTCCCCGGAGGACAAAACATAAACAAAGCTTTCAACGAGCAACAAAAAAAGGATGAAACCCCGACAGAATGGTTAGAGAGGCTGCGAAAGAATTTGCAGCTGTATAGCGGTTTAGATCCTGGAACCCTGGTAGGGGAAGCGTTACTTAAGGCCCAATTTGTGGCAAAAATCTTGGGTGGATATCAGAAAGAAGTTAGAAAAGATAGAGGATTGGCAGGACAGGGGTTTGGATGAACTCCTAAGGGAAGCACAGAAAGTGTATGTTCGTAGGGAAGACGAGAAGGATCGGAAACAAGTACGTATGATGGTGGCAGCAGTACAAGAAGGGCAAAGGGGGGCTGGACCGAATCGAAGGTTCGATCCGACACATGGGAGGTTTAGGAAAGAGGAAAAAGGTAGCCAGGAACAGAAGAACGTGACCTGTTTTTACTGCAGCAAGAAAGGTCACATAAAAAGGGAATACAGGCAAAGGAAGGAGGATGAGAGGATGTTTAAGAGTGAATGGGGGGGCAGGGGCTCTATTTGCTGGGGATCCGAAACAAGACCGAGCCCTTGATAAAACTAAAAGTGGGTCCCCAGTGTGAGGAAGTGGAGTTCCTCATAGATACAGGGGCTGAGAGATCAACAGTCCAAACCTTGCCCACTGGATGTAAGGCCTCCGCGGAAAGAGTCCAAGTAACTGGAGCGGAGGGGGAGCCCTTTGGGGTCCCCGTTATAAAGGAAGTAACAATTGAATCTGATTCTAAAGTGGGTAAGGGAACTTTGCTCCTAGTGCTGGAGGCCGAATACAATCTGTTAGGTAGAGATTTAATTATAGAATTAGGAATAGGATTGGAAGTATTAAATAAAAGATTAGAAATTAGATTGTGCCCACACTGAGTGGAAGATGAAGCAAATATTGATCCTAGAGTCTGGTACACATCAGAAAGTGTGAGAAAATTAAAAATAAGGCCTTTCGAAGTGACTATAAACAAACCAGAAATACCAGTTAGGATAAAACAATATCCTCTTTCAGAAGAAAGCAGGAGAGGGCTGAAACCCGAAATTCAACGGTTATTACAGCAAGGGCTATTAGAGCCTTGTATGTCTCCCTTTAACACTCCCATCTTACCAGTAAAAAAGAAGGATGGGAAGTACAGATTGGTACATGATTTACGGGAAATTAATAAAAGAACGGTTAGCAGGTTTCCCGTAGTAGCAAATCCATATACACTGCTCAGTCAATTACACCCAGAAGACCAATGGTACAGTGCAATTATCTTAAAGATGTATTCTGGGCATGCCCCCTGGACGAAAAGTCCAGAGATTATTTTGCCTTTGAATGGGAGGACCCAGACACCCATAGAAAACAGCAGTTAAGGTGTACAGTCCTGCCCCAGGGGTTTACAGAATCCCCAAACCTGTTTGGGCAAGCGTTGGAACAAATTTTGCAGCAATATAATAGAGTACCAGGTACAACAATGATTCAATATGTAGATGATTTACTAATAGCAGGGAAAGATGAAGATATTGTAAGGCAAGCCAGCATTAGCCTGCTAAATTTCTTAGGGTCACAAGGACTAAAAGTATCCAAAGCAAAATTACAGTTTGTAGAAAAGGAAGTAAAATATTTGGGTCATCTGCTAAATAAGGGAACTAAAAGACTGGATCCTGAAAGAGTTAAAGGGATCCTAGGAATAAAAGCCCCAACTACCAAAAGGCAGGTAAGACAATTGTTAGGGCTAACTGGGTACTGCAGACAATGGATAGAAGATTACAGCGGAAAAGTTAAATTCCTATATAGTAAATTAAACAGAGATGGATTACTCAAATGGACAGAAAAAGACGAAGAGCAATTGGAAAAGTTAAAAGAGGAACTAATGCATCCACCAGTTTTAAACTGCCCGGAATTGAAAAAGCCATTTTTTCTGTTTGTAAATAGCACCGAGGGAACTGCCTACGGTGTACTTGCTCAAGAATGGGCAGATAGCAAAAAAACAGTAGCCTATCTATCTAAATTGTTAGATCCTGTTAGTACAGGATGGCCCAGCTGTCTACAAGTAGTGGTGGCCGCTGCCCTATTAGTAGAAGAGACACAAAAGATTACATTTGGGGGAGAAATTAAGGTTATATCCCCTCACAACATACGTGGGGTACTGCAACAAAAAGCTGACAAATGGATAACAGATGCGAGACTATTGAAATATGAAGAGATCTTGATATCATTGCCCAGGCTAATGTTAGAAACAACCACAGCACAGAATCCTGCTCAGTTCCTTTATGGTGAACCAGATGAGCAGCCTGAGCACAATTGTCTTAGAAATATAGAAGAACAGGTGAAACTGAGACCGGACCTGGAAGATGTAGAGTTGCCTTTAGGAGAAAAGATATATGTAGACAGTTCCTCAAGAGTAGTAGAGGGTAAAAGAAAATCAGGGTACGCATTGGTTAACGGGAAAACATTTGAGGTAATAGAATCAGGCCCTCTCAGCCTGAGTTGGTCAGCACAGGCCTGTGAACTATATGCAATGCTGAGAGCTCTAAAATTGTTAAAGAACAAAAGTGGAACAATATATACAGATTCTAAATATGCCTATGGAATAATACACACCTTTGGAAAAATATGGGAAGAAAGAGGACTTTAAATTCGCAAGGGAAAGGGCTAATCCATCAGGAATTGATTCTTCAGGTTTTGCAAGCTATTAGGGAACCTAAGGAAATTGCAGTGGTGCACGTAAAAGGGCACCAGAAAGGGCTGAATCCCCAGATCAGAGGTTGAGTCCACTCCTGGGGAACTGAAACTGAGACTAAAGAGGAATTAGTATTCTGGCAATGAGGCTCTGCATGAATTAAGGGCACCAGATAAACACAATAAGTCTGAGGGGAGAAGGCAAGACCGGGGTAGGACCTTCTACTGCGGTGCGTATGGTCTACCGAGGGAGGCAACCCCTATGGGTATTGACTGCCGAGTGAGAGGGCCTCGACCGGACTTCTTCCACACTAAGGTCAGGTTGCCCTGAAGAAGAGTAACGTAAGAACCTTTTTCTTTTTTTTTAAACCCATATGAAATTGTGATTAGTTTTTCCAAGAGCTGGATCACCCTGAAAAGCTGAATGGTAACGCAAGCTCAAATCGACCCTGAAAGCTCTGAAAGCGGGCCCAACTCCTTGACTGAAGGCGTTTTCTACACCTTTGAGACTGGACGACACAAAAAGACGAGAGTATGTTATACTTTTTGGTATTGTTTTTACAGGGGCAATTGAGCCATGGACAAGAATGGGGGAATAGTTTTTTTTATTTTAGGAGAAGAAGTGGCCAAGGCTTTTAATCTTAGTAATTGCTGGATCTGTGGAGGACCGGGAGGAACTGAAAGTTGGCCTTGGGTAGCAAGTCCGGTCGAACCTAAATGGTGGGTCAGTAATTTGAGTGAAGTTCATAATGGGACACAATTTTGGAAGGAGGAAGGAGACCCGTGGCTATTGCACTCGTCAGCTCGGGGAACATATTGTTTAAATAGAACAGGGACAGTAGCGGTAGGAAAAAGCATTTGCAATTGGACTCTGTCTCCCGGATATGATTGTACCGACCCCGGGTGTCGACCTATAAACTGTACAGCAAGTAGTGGGAAATGGAATGCCACACATGTCCAGTTGAGAAACGGGACTTGGCTGAAATGCTCATATAGGGAGTTTTTTGGGTCGGGATGTGAAACTGTGGCAAGAGCACAAGCGGTGGGGCAATTTGACGGCCAGATCCTGAGCTGTCAGCGTGATAACACCACTAAGGAACAGCATGTGGTACGGGTCTATCGCTGGAAATGGCAGGGTGAGGATGGGAAGAGAGTACTTTTTAAACATTTCTGGTCAGCTCATAATATAACAGGCCGTCAAGGAGAACTTAATTGCAACTGTAAGTGGAAACCCACTGCTGGAGCCTGGAAGTGCACGTATATAAGTATAAATGGGGCGGATATTGTAAAGGGACCACTTGGTAACAAAAACACACTACATTTTCATGTTCCAAAGGGTAAAGAGAGGGATGGTCCTTTTCCAAACAGGACGTGGGTTCTAAAGGGACATTATTGGGTATGCGACAAATATGCTTATAAACGACTTCCCAGGAACTGGTCAGGAATATGTTATGTACGGTACATAAGACCCTTGTTTTTTCTATTGTCACAAACCCAAGGAAGTCATTTAGGAATAAAACTATATGACGACCTGAACAGAATGAAACGATCTATTGATGTTTCCTTAGCCAGAGGTAGTGCTCAAAAATGGGGAGAGAATGAATGGCCTCCTGAAAGAATTATACAGCATTATGGACCAGCTACCTGGAACCCAAGTGAGCCAATATCGGGAGCTCGAAAAACTATTTACAATTTAAACTGAATAATTAGGCTGCAAGCTGTCCTAGAAATTGTAACTAATCAAACAGCAATGGCTTTGGATCTGTTGGCTGATCAATCCACGCAGGTGAGGAATGCAATTTTTCAACACAGAATGATCTTAGACTATTTGTTAGCAGAAGAAGGAGGAGTATGTGGAAAACTGAACGAATCTAATTGTTGTCTACAAATTGATGACAACGGAAAAGTGGTTAAGGAAATAACAAAAGAAATTAGGAAGCTAGCCCATGTCCCGGTACAAACTTGGAAAGGTATGGATTGGGATTTGTTTTCATGGCTGTCTGGTGGGCCATGGGCTAAAAGAATATTATCGTTATGCGGTGTAATGACAATATTGTTTATACCTTGTATGTTACCTTGTCTTATGTTGTTAATACGTAGAGTAATAAATAGTACCCAGTCTGTAATGACTTCGATGGGGAGAAAAGGTGATGTGTCAATAATGATGCTGACTAAGTATGAATCTCTCGAACAGAAGGATGACGACACAGAGACTTTGATTCTCAGCAAGCAAATCTTGCAGAAATTCAATGAACAAAATATGTTAGAAAAAGAAAAAGGAGGGATTGTGATAAATTAGTGGGGGTTTGTTCATTATCTTTGAGGAATTTGGAGAATCTGCTGAGGGGATGAGGTTGCACAACTTAACGGCCTTGGTAAGGGGGAGGATTAAGCAGGCAGATAACAGGGAGGGGGGTGTTGGGTAAACATCCTTGAATAAGAACAAAGACTCTGTGAAATACCCCACCACAAGACATCCTGTTTGCCGCTTCACCCCCCCCCGCTGCCCCCCCCGAACACGAGCACAACCGTGATCACCAGAAGAGGAACAACGACCCCCTCCCAACAATAGACTGCGCAGCCTCAACTGGTTCAACAAGTCCCAACAAGCCGGAACTTGACTGCTATAAAACAGCACCCCTGGAAAGGGAAGGTGCGTGCTGTTGCGGAGCGGAGACTCCCCAGCTGCCCAGCGCTGTTTTGCTTGTGTCTGCTTACTTGATTAATAAAATAATTTCAATAGACTAGAAAATTGTGTGGTCTAATCAATAACAATTTGGTGCCGTGACTCGGATGAAGGCGGATTGACTGGGAATCCCTCTAGGGGAGGCGCCCCGCCGATTACATTAACCACGTTATAAGCAACACAACTAACAGTAGAATAATTGTTTGTAGGAGAGATCTAACCCATCCTTGTAAGTGAAGCCCTAATCCCTCGAGGATAGCCCCCAACCAGCTTTGTTCAGCTTCATGCTTTATCTCCCTTAAGTTCTGCTCAATGTGGGCCAATTGGGATATACCATATTCTACATCCGCAGTTACATTAGGGATATACACACAGCAATGATCTATCCTATCTCTCCGGTATCCACATACTCCATGCTCTTTTATTAAAAGCATGTCTAAAGCCATTCTGTTCTGCAAGGTCATTTTAGTAGTGGCCTGCAATTGCAGATTTAGATCTCTAAATCCTTTTCTGGTCACCTTTGCCAATCTGTCCACCTGTGCCATCAAACTATATAGCATTTCTCTATTCTGGTACGTTGCTATTGGGGCAAATAGAGACTCTACTACCCACCCCATGTTAACTGCAGTGGATGGTTCCTGCCATTCATCATCTTCTATATTCTGGTCCACTCCATCTGTCTCTCTTTTTGTTCTTGTTCTTGAGCCCCTCAAGTCTCCTCTAAATGGAGACTTCTTCCAAATAGGGCATAAAGTGGGCAGGCTGAGAGTGATTTCTTTTGCTGGGCCATCCAAGCCCAGGTGAGTTGTCCAAGTTCCATCATTGGCAGCCCATACGAAGTGTCCCATGCTCCGTATAGTTGAATATTTACAGTCTACAGCAATTTTCTTTTGTCCTTTCAAGTTCCCATTTGTCTGTAGTCCTCTGCATGCACATCCTGTCGCTAAAGCTACTTTTACTGGCAGTAAAGTTATCAGTTTCAAATCTGTATTACAGTCTAAAATTTGGGTACAATTCCACCAAGGGACCCTTTTCACCATTTCCTGATTACTAACCTCTGGTCGGGTTACCGTATAAGTCTGGCCCATCTGATTTGTATTTTCCTTTTTACCAGTCCATCTTATACACCAAGGGGTATCTCCCCCGTATTGGAATCTTTGTAAAATACTCATTGTCCATGCGCTGTCCCATCCCTCTAGTTCCTTTAGTTCACTTGTTTCTTCACATTCCCATCTAATTCTTTCCTGTAGTACCGTACGTTGTTCATCATACACACACCATCCAAGCTTTCCACTAATTGTACCTAGGTTTGTAAATTGGTAATTCCTCTTCCTTTCACATTGCGAATGGTAAAGAACCATCCTTTCCCAAGCCTCTCTCTATTGCCTTTCCTTTTCCTTTCCATCCATCCCATAATTTTCTTTTCCTTTCTCATTGTCATAAATTACCTCAGGATCTTGCAGAGGGCCTCGAATCCTTTCCCACACAATCCAAGCCTTAGACAAATTTACTGGAGCATCATTTGCGACCTTGCAAAACAGAGTAGCATTGTTACCAAAATATTCTGTTATACTTCCTTGCTTTTGGGGTATCTTTAAAAATGTAGCACTTATTTGGTTGTTACACAATGGTACCCAAAATAATGTGAAAACCTTATGCCAAAATCTAGCCATTCATATACTTTGTATCCTCAGTTTAGTAGGACCTATCAGGTGAGCTTCCCAAAGTCTTGGTACCCGTTTCACTCGAGTGTAGTGTATCCAGGCATCCACTCCTTCTATCTTGATAGCCGTAAAGGTTGTCAGTAAGACCTGATAGGGTCCGGCCCACCATTCCTTTAAAGGTTCTCCATTCCAATTCTTAATATACACTATCCCCTGGTTGGACATCATGCACAGGATTTTCCAGAGACAAAGGTCGGTTCCACACCAGAACGCTGCGTAGTCGAGCTAAGGTTTTGCCAAGAGATAAAACATAATTATAAACATCTTGTTTACCACCAATATGCATACTTGGATTTGGCTCAGGGGATTCTTAAGGTTTTCCATACATAATCTCAAAAGGGCTTACGGACATTCCACTTCTGGGTTTTATTCTGATTCGTAATAAAGCTATCGGCAAGGCCTGTGGCCATTGTATCTTAGCTTCCTGACAGATCTTGCTTATTTGCCCTTTTAAGGTCTGATTCATTCGCTCTACTTGACCACTGGACTGGGGTCTCCACGGAGTATGTAAATTCCAGGAGATTCCTAATAATCTACTAACATCTTTAACCACAGTTGCAATGAAATGTGGTCCCCTGTCTGAAAAGATACCTAATGGTACACCAAACCTAGGGATAATCTCCCGTAGCAACCACTTCACTGTTTCCCTTGCTTGATTGGTGCGACAGGGAAGGGCCTCCGGCCATCCAGAAAAGGTATCTACCCCCACTAATAGATATTTGTAACGCCTTGTTCTTGGTAATTCTATAAAATCAATTTGCCAGCAATCACCTGGTTCCGTGCCTTTTCAAATTTGTCCCATTTCAGCATGTTTCCTAGCCACTGGGTTATTCTTTAAGCAAATTTCACACTTGGACATCACTGCCTTTGCCATTGTTAACATATGTACTGAGACAATACTATGTTTTAAATAAGTTACCATTGCTTCTGCACCCCAGTGACATTCGTTGTGTTTTGTTTGTAATATTTCTCTCATTACCAAGGAGGGTATCACCACCTGTCCGGTAGCAGTCACATACCATCCGTCAGAATTCTTTTGAGCCTTCATCAGTTTTGCCAGCTTCTCATCCTCCTGGGAGTACCTTTGGGAACTTTGGGAAGTTAAAACGAGAGAGACCTACCTTTGACGGAATCAAGGCCATCAGCTTCCATACCTCTCGTGCAACTCGTCGAGCTGTCTGGTCTGCCAGCCTATTTCCTTCTGCAATTTCTGATGTTCCTCCTTGATGGGCCTTACAGTGCATTATGGCCACTTGTCGGGGTTTTTGCACAGCCGTTATTAATTTCATTATTTCCTCTTGATGCTTTATGTTAGCTCCTTGCGAAGACAGCAGTCCTCTCTCCTTCCATAACGCTTCATGCACATGAACTACTCTAAAGGCATATTTTGAGTCTGTCCATATATTCACTTCCTTTCCTTCACTCAGCTCTAGTGCTCACGTAAGGGCTATTATTTCTGCCCACTGTGCTGAGGTCCCGGGGGTTAGAGAATTCGCTTTGATTATGGTTCTCGAAGTCGTTACTGCGTATCCTGCATATCGGGTCCCATTTTCCACAAAACTACTACCATCAGTAAAAAGTTCCCAATCATACCTTTCTAGGGGTGTGTCCTTCAAGTCCGCCCTGCTTGCATATGTATATTCGATGACTTCCATACAATTATGGTTCAGACTCCCTTCTTCCGGCGATGTTCCTAGAAAAACTGCTGGGTTCAACAGATTAGTTGTGTTTAGGGTCACGTCATCCTGTTCAGTTAGTATAGCCTGGTACTTCATCATTCAGCTAGGTGATAGCCAATGACCCCCCTTTTGTTCCTTTCCCCAGACAAGCGCATGGGCCTTCTGAGCTTCATAGAGAGGTTTAGCTATGAGCCCATAGTCCATTACCCATAGCCTGCACCAACCAGTCATACCCAAGAAGGCCCTCAGTTCATGTAAGTTTTGAGGTTCGGGAATATCGCAGATGGCCCGTATTCGATTGACTCCTAATCTTCTTTGTCCTTGTGAAATTTCGCATCCTAAATATATTACTGTTAAGCATGCAATCTGTACCTTTTCTTTTGAGACCTTATATCCATTCATTCCTAATTGATTTAAGATTTCAATAGTTACCTGGATACACTGTGATTCCTCCTCGGTAGCTATTAATATATCATCCACATATTGTAGTAACAAATATTGGTCCCTTGGTATCTGGATACATCCTCGCTTAGTCCAGTCTTCTATTTCCTTGGCCAATTGACTACCGAAGAGAGTTGGACTATTCTTGAATCCTTGCGGGATCCTTGTCCAAGTTAACTGCATCTTCCGTCCGTTGTGCGGATTTTCCCACTCGAAGGCAAAAAGTTTCCTGCTATCCTTGTCAATGGGTATGCAGAAGAAAGCATCTTTCAAATCTATTACTGTGAACCATTTATATTTCTCCTTCACAGATGTTAACAATGTGTAAGGATTAGCCACCACCGGATGGATGTCTTTTGTTATTTCATTTATTGCCCTAAGGTCCTGTACCAGCCTATATTCTCCATTGGGTTTCTTTACTGGGAAGATTGGGGTATTATATTCTGATTTGCATTCCTCCAAAATATGGTAATTAAGAAATTTGTCTATTATCTTCACTATTCCCAACCTTGTTTCCAGTTTTAATGGGTACTGCCTGATCCGAACTGGCCTAACCCCCTCCTTTAACTCTATCTTCACAGGTTGTGCTCTCTTTGATTTTCCAGGTATGTCTGTCTCCCAGACTGTAGGTATGACTGCATCCTCTACTCAGGTGTTCTGTTGTTCTGCAAATCCTGCCTAAGCATCCCACTCATTTAGGACCATCTGTGATTCCTAGTTGTTTTAACCCTTTATTCAATAATAATGTTTGTTAGCTGGTGCTTTGAATTGAGACTACTACAGTTACTGTTTAGTGAACTTTACTAAAACCAGCTCGATACTTGTCATCTGAGTTATTAACAGCCTGATCAAACGCATGAAAGGTCGTATTAACTTCCACTTTCTAAAGTAATTAAAAACAATTTAAATGTATCCTTATACCACCACTTAAGAGATTTTATTTAGATAACTAACTTTTAGCAAGGTTGAAGACAGAGGAAAAAGAACCCACAAAATCATTTTTCAAAGAGCCAACTTAGCTATAAACAAATACTGTTGCAAGCTCACATTAATCTGAATAGCAATTAAGTTCAAATGTTCTCTTCTTCAAATGTAGCTATATGACCACGGTACTACTTTTGTACAAAGGCAGGTTTCAAGTAAGCATTTAAATGCATGCATAATGTTAACATCTTCTAGAAGTCCTTGGTTACTAAGAATTCAGTGAAAGAAACTAGCAAATTTCAAATATATCTACTAAAGAACATTATGACTAATTTTCATTAAAATAAGTTTTTGAATGAAATAAATTTGTAACTTTTTAAAGTGAGGTAATATCACAGGAGAACTGCAATCACAGTTTGGCATAGGTCCACATAATATAAACATGAAATGCTGTATGCACACCATAAAACATTACTGTTATCTGTACAGTCAGTGAACATTTGTCTTCATAATTATACTTAACTGATACAATACTGGACCAATTTTAATTTACTCTTTCCTTCTCAGGGGCCCCTATCATTCCAATTTTTAATCATTATTCCTAATGGACTTTCTGGTGGTATGTCTGGTAATTTGCTCCCTTTTCTCTGGTCCAAGGTCTTCAATTTTGTCTGACCCATCTAGGAATTTTGCTCTGGCAATTCCTACAGCCCTTGGTTACCTAGTAAGAGTGTCTTGCAGGGGGTTTATGACCTATCACTCACCCACGAATCCTATAGGAATCTCTTCGGTCCTTCACCAGCCAAGTCCCTCGTGGGAGACTGGAACCGCAGTTAGAAGACCTCCACACTTGCTTTGGAACTAAGTTCTGTCTCAGTCACACTCTTACACACACAGGCAACCGAATCCCACCCAACCAAATGGTATACGCATTAAATACTCACAACTCCATTGTCTTCGTTCGGATCTTTGCACGCAGTATTATGGGTAAAATACAATGCTGCAGCCGGCAAGGGAGCTCATAAAAAAATCAAATTCTTTGCTTGCCTTTATTCAGGTTCAGGATGGTGTTAGTCCCGACCTGACTCTAACAGGAGCCACTGAATGGCAGGGCACCCCTCCTAGATCAAGTCAGAATTCAGGAACCAAGACCACCCCGGACAAGCCCCCAGTTGTGATGAATGATTGAGTCTCAGTTAGGATTCTAATTAAAGTTAGCAATTTATTAAAGGAATAAAGGCAAGCAAACAGCACTGGGTGCACCAGGAGTCTCTGCTCCACCAAGATGCACACCTTACATTTCCCGTTCATTGTTTATATCCCTTCTACTAATGCATATTGTTCGCGCAGGCAGGGCGAGCAGGAAGGGCAGAGCACTCTCCCCCGCCCATACGTAACACCTCCTGTAACGACAGCCGTTAGCGAGGCGATAATGGTCTCCACCAGGCACGGTGCGCTCTCCAGGAAGTCGGTAAACACCCAGACCGACTACCCGTTAAAAAATGCAGCAGTTCAGGTCACCGGGTGCAGGGAGTGTCTGAGCCTGTTGCTGCCATCGGCGGGAGGCAGAGAAACCGTGTGTGTGAGGTGTGAGCAGGTGGATGACCTGGTCTGCATGGTGGCGGAGCTCAAGGAGGAGGTGGAGAGGTTGAGGGATATCAGGGAGTGTGAGCGGGAGATAGACTGGTGGAGCAACTCCCTGCAGGGCCTCAAGGAGAGGTACCGGGGTGAGACACCCCAAATGGGGGTGGACCCCCTGCCCTGTCGCCATCTGGCAGAGGGAGGGGATCTGGGAGTTGAGGAGGAATGGAAACAGGTCCCTGCTTGACATCGCAGGCGATGCCCTCCCCCACCGGCCCCACCTTCCCAGGTGCCCTTACACAACAGGTTTGAGGCCCTGGAGCTTGAGAGACCAGTGGGTGAGGAAGAGGTAGCAAGTGTACCCAGGAGGATGCCTAGGGTGAGGAGGTCGACTCCACATCTCAGGACTGCCTCCACCAAGAAAGACAGAAGGGTTATTGTTGTGGGAGACTCTCTCCTCAGGGGAACAGAGGGCCCTATTTGTCGGCCTGATCCTACCCATAGGGAAGTCTGCTGCCTCCCTGGGGCCAGGGTCAGGGACGTTGCCAGGAAGCTTCCCAACCTGGTTCGCCCCTCTGACTACTATCCTCTTTTGATAGTCCAGGCAGGTAGTGATGACATTGAAGAGAGAAGCCTGAGGGCTATCAAAAGAGACTTTAGGAGACTGGGACGGTTAGTGGATGGAGCGGGAGTGCAGGTGGTGTTTTCGTCCATCCCTACGGTGGCAGGGAGGGGTACAGAGAGGACACGAAAAGCCCACCTGCTAAACACGTGGCTCAGGGGCTGGTGCCAACACAGAAATCTTGGGTTTTTCGACCATGGGGCACTTTACTCGACACCCGGCCTGATGGCCGCAGACGGGTCCCTATCTTTTAGGGGAAAACGGATCCCGGGCCAGGAGCTGGCAGGGCTCATTGAGAGGGCTTTAAACTAGGTAAGAAGGGGGACGGGGATGAAGCAAGGATTGTTGGAGCTGTGCCAGGGGGAACAATAGCAAGGCCGGGGGATAAGGCAATGGCCCAGCTGAAGTGCATCTACACCAATGCACGCAGCATGGGTAACAAACAGGAGGAGCTGGAAGCCATCGTGCAGCAGGCAGGCTACGACTTGGTTGCCATCACGGAGACGTGGTGGGACCACTCTCATGACTGGAGTGCTGCAATGACTGGCTATAAGCTCTTCAGAAGGGACAGGCAGCACAGAAGGGGTGGTGGTGTGGCTCTCTATATTAGAGAGTCTTTCAATGTTGTAGAACTCGAGGCTGGGAATGACAAGGTCGAGTCCCTTTGGGTTAGGATCGGCGGGGCCAACAAGGCTAGCGTCCTGGTCGGGGTCTGTTACAGACCGCCGAACCAGGATGAGGAGACGGATGAGGAGTTCTACAGGCAGCTGACAGAAGTTGCGAAATCTTCAGCGCTTGTTCTCGTGGGGGACTTCAACTTCCCTGACATATCCTGGAAGCACAACACAGCCCAGAGAAAGCAGTCTAGGAGGTTTCTGGAGAGCGTGGAAGATAGCTTCCTGACGCAGCTGGTTAGTGAGCCTACCAGGGGTGGCGCCCCGCTAGACCTTCTCTTCACAAACAGAGAAGGACTGGTGGAGGATGTGATTGTCGGGAGCTGTCTTGGGCAGAGTGACCACGAAATGGTGGAGTTCTCTATTCTTGGCGAGGCCAGGAAGGGGACCAGTAAAACTGCTGTATTGGACTTCCGGAGGGCTGACTTTGTGCTGCTGAGGACACTGGTTGGTAGAGTCCCTTGGGAGGCGGTTCTGAAGGGCAGAGGAGTCCAGGAAGGCTGGGCGCTCTTCAAGAGGGAAATCTTAATGGCGCAGGAACGGTCTGTCCCCATGTGCCCAAAGACGAGCTGGCGGGGAAGAAGACCAGCCTGGCTGAACAGAGAATTGTGGCTTGAGCTTAGGAGAAAAAAGAGGGTTTATAATCTTTGGAAAAGTGGGCAGGCCACTAGGGAGGACTATAAGGATGTTGCGAGGCTGTGCAGGGACAAAATTAGAAAAGCCAAAGCTCATCTGGAGCTCAATCTGGCTACTGCCGTTAAAGATAACAAAAAATGCTTTTATAAATACATCAACACAAAAAGGAGGACTAAGGAGAATCTCCATCCTTTACTGGATGCCGGGGGAAACTTAGTTACAAGAGATGAGGAAAAGGTGGAGGTGCTTAATGCCTTCTTCGCCTCAGTCTTTAGCGGCAATACCGGTTGTTCTCTGGATACCCAGTTCCCTGAACTGGTGGAAGGGGATGGGGAGCAGGATGTGGCCCTCACTATCCACGAAGGAATGGTTGGTGACCTGGTACGGCACTTGGATGTGCACAAGTCGATGGGGCCGGATGGGATCCACCCAAGGGTACTGAGAGAACTGGCAGAGGAGCTGGCCAAGCTGCTTACCATCATTTATCAACAGTCCTGGCTATCGGGGGAGATCCCAGTTGACTGGCGGCTAGCAAACGTGACGCCCATCTACAAGAAGGGCTGGAGGATTGACCCGGGAAACTACAGGCCTGTCAGTTTGACCTCAGTGCCAGGGAAGCTCATGGAGCAGATTATCTTGAGAGTCATCATGCAGCACTTGCAGGGCAGCCAGGCGATCAGGCCCAGTCAGCATGGGTCTATGAAAGGCAGGTCCTGCTTGACGAACCTGATCTCCTTCTATGACAAAGTGACACGCTGGGTGGATGAGGGAAAGGCTGTGGATGTGGTCTACCTTGACTTCAGCAAGGCTTTTGACACCATTTCCCACAGCATTCTCCTCAAGAAACGGGCTGCTCTTGGCTTGGACTGGTGCACGCTTCGTTGGGTTAGAAACTGGCTGGATAGCCGGGCCCAAAGAGTCGTGGTAAATGGAGTCAAATCCAGTTGGAGGCCGGTCAGTAGTGGCGTTCCCCAGGGCTCGGTACTGGGGCCGGTCCTCTTTAATATCTTCATCGATGATCTGGATGAGGGCATTGAGTGCACCCTCAGTAAGTTTGCAGATGACACCAAGTTAGGTGCGTGTGTCCATTTGCTCAAGGGTAGGAAGGCTCTGCAGGAGGATCTGGATAGGCTGCACTGATGGGCTGAGGTCAACTGCATGAAGTTCAACAAGGCCAAGTGCCGGGTCCTGCACCTGGGCGCAATAACCCCAAGCAGAGCTACAGGCTGGGAGATGAGTGGTTGGAGAGCTGCCAGGCAGAGAAGGACCTGGGAATGATGGTTGATTGTCAGCTGAATATGAGCCAGCAGTGTGCTCAGGTGGCCAAGAAGGCCAACACCATCCTGGCTTGCATAAGAAACAGTGTGGCCATCAGGTCTAGGGAAGTGTTTGTCCTCTTGTACTCGGCTCTTGTGAGGCCGCACCTTGACTACCGTGTTCAGTTTTGGGCCCCTCGCTACAAGAAGGACATCAAGGTGCTTGAGTGGGTCCAGAGAAGGGCGACGAAGCTGGTGAGGGGCCTGGAGAACAAGTCCTACGAGGAGCGGCTGAGGGAGCTGGGATTGTTCAGCCTGGAGAAAAGGAGGCTCAGGGGCGACCTTATCGCTCTCTACAGGTACCTCAAAGGAGGCTGTAGCAAGGTGGGGGTTGGTCTGTTCTCCCACGTGCTTGGTGACAGGATGAGGGGGAATGGACTTAAGTTGCGCCAGGGGAGTTTTAGGTTGGATCTTAGGAAGAACTTCTTTACCGAAAGGGTTGTTAGACATTGGAACGGGCTGCCCAGGGAAGTGGTGGAGTCACCATCCCTGGAGGTTTTTAAAAGACGTTTAGATGTAGAGCTTAGGGATATGGTTTAGTGGGGACTGTTAGTGTTAGGTCAGAGGTTGGACTCGATGATCTTGAGGTCTCTTCCAACCTAGAAATTCTGTGGTTCTGTGATTCTGTGATATTCATTAGTAGGCATGTCCTCTTCCAAGCATGCCTTCTTCATCTTCTGGAATCTTCTTGAATCTTCTCGACTCCAGACCCTATGCATGCTCCCCCCACAGACTTCTGCTTAACACTGCTCAGCCAGCAACAAAACTGGTCCAAACCAGTCATGTCAGGTGACCACTGCAGAACACAAGAACTATATACATACATTAACCACTGAACACAAGAACTATATACATACATTAACCACCTCTATTTTCTTAGTCTTGTGGTTATACAAAGATGTGTAAGACAGAAGGTCACGTTTTATCATGTGGCCCTAGCATTGCTCCACATTGACACGAATCAGATGAACACATTTCACACACCTAAGGGCCCTAACCCCCCGAGACTGTCTTTCACTCATCTCCTCTTTCTTTTGCTTCATCCCTCTCCAGCCAAGGGGACTTTGTTCGTCCCCTCGCAGTACTACCGAGCCTCGTGGATCGGGACTTCACATTCACTCCACACTAGAAGTGCGTATCATTCACACTCACACATTCACACACCAGAATAGCCCCAAACCCAACTCCAGGCAAGATACGGTAAAGTTTGCCTTACCTCGGTCCGTGCAGGGCTTCCTAGTCCGGGTTATCAGCAGTAATTTGAACAGTAATCAGCCGTCATTTGAACGGGAACCTCGCAGGCATCGGCTGCAGCGAGGGCTCCTGGCAGGGAGACGAACGAAGCCAACCCCAAACTTCCCCCAATAACACGTCACAGAGCCGCAGCCCCGGCCCCTCCCCCCAAGCAGGCAGGAGCTGTGCTTGTGCCGCCGCGGGCGCTGACGTGCTGAGGGCGGAGCCAGGGGTGACAACAGCCCAGCCACCCCCGGCACTATAAAAATAGTCCCTAGGGAACGCTGCAGCCCGGGGGCACTGCAAACAGGATGCACTAACAGGACTGGCTTGGCAGTTAGCGCAGGCAGTTCAACCGGGGAGGGAGGAGAATCTAGAGCTCACAATGGTGTGCACTCGTCGCAGCGGTCGGTCCGAGGCGGCAATCCAAACGGAGGAGATGCTGCCTCTCTGGGCTCACGTGGGCACCCCGGTGGGCCCCCTGAGGGGGGAAGTGGCAGTCCAGACAGGTGACTGCGGGGAGCTCTGGAATCTGGAGGCCCACCTGGATCCTGAGGGAAGAGAGCACTGTCATGGGTGCAGGTGTGCCCTGCTTCAGGATCTCCTCGAGCAGGTGGCTGGGCTGCAGTGAGAAATCGGCAGCCTGAGGGAGTCTCTGAGGGTGACAGATAGGAGGTGTCACCCTGCCCCTGCTGTTGCTCGGCAGCCCTCTCCTATGTCCCGACAAGGGGTAGAGGCTGACCCCGTTGAACACATGCAGAACAGGGGGCTAGACTGTCTGCAAGAGAATAGGGGCTGGACCCTTGTCTCAGCTCGGAGAAGAAAGAGACGTCTGCCCCTGACACCCACGGCACCACCTACCCTCACGGTGTCCCTGGGAAATAGATTTGAGGCTCTCAGGGAGGTTGCAGAAGAGGCTGAGGGTAGTCTGAACCCGGGATGCAACCCTGAGAAGAGAGTCAAGACTGGGGGAAGTACAAAACATAAGGATCAGGGCCAGACGGAGCAACGCATTGTAACCTGTGCCACAGAAAAAGAGCAGAGAGTCCTGGTGATCGGGGACTCCTTGCTGAGGGGCACTGAGGCTCCCATCTGCCGCCCAGATAACCTAGCCAGAGAGGTGTGCTGTCTTCCTGGGGCACATGTCAGAAATGTTAGGAAGGCTCTGCCACAGCTCATTAAACCGAAGGACTACTATCATCTTGTAGTCATTCAGGTTGGATCCCAGGAAGCTTCTGTTAGAAAAGTGAGGAATATTAAAAAGGACTTTGCAACCCTGGGGAGGTTGTTGAAGGGATCAGGGGTGCAGGCAGTGTTCTCCTCTGTCCTCCCACTGGGTGACTGGGATGCAGATAGAAGGAGTAGAACGGGACAGGTAAATGACTGGCTGAGGGGGTGGTGTCTTGATCAGGGATTTGGGTATTTTGATCTTGGACCGTACTTTGAGAGGAGCATGGGAAATAAACAGGAAGAGCTCGAGATCTGTGTTCGGTCGCGGGGCCACGATCTTGTTGTAATCACTGAGACGTGGTGGGACAGCTCACATGACTGGAACACTGTCTTGGAGGGCTGTGTCCTCTTTAGGAAGGACAGGCTGGGGAAGCGAGAGGGTGGGGTTGCCTTTTATGTGAGGGAGCAATTAGAGTGTACCCAGCTCCACCTGGGGGAGGGTGAAGGACAAGTGGAGAGCTTGTGGGTGAGAATTAAGGGGTGGGCTGGTATGGGAGACATGGTGGTGGGGGTCTACTACAGGTCACCATATCAGGAGGAGGAGGTAGATGAGGCCTTCTACGAGCAGCTGCTAGTAGCCTCACGATCACGAGTGCTGGTCCTCATAGGGGACTTCAATTACCCAGACAAGCAACTCGGCCAGGCACGCGCAGTCCAAACAGTTCCTACAATGTGTTGAAGACAATTTTCTGACACAGGTGGTGGAGGAGCCAACAAGGCGGGGGGTGCTCCTGGACCTTGTTCTTACCAACAGGGATGGCCTTGTTAGGGATGTGAAGGTTGGGGGCAGCTTGGGATGCAGCGACCATGAGATGGTGGAACTGGGCAGAGGAAGTAAGGCTAAAAGCAGGATTGCTACCCTGGACTTTCGAAGAGCCAACTTTGACCTCTTCTGGGACCTGCTTGGGAGTATCTCATGGGCTAGGTTGCTTGAGGGCAAGTGAGAGCTGGGCTACATTTAAGCAGCACTTCTTCCATGCTCAGGATCGGTGCATCCCGAAGAATAGGAAATCTGGGAAGGGGAGCAGGAAACCTGCGTGGATGAGCAAGGAGCTCATCGATAAGATCAAAAGGAAGAGGAATGTCTATGAAATGTGGAAAAAGGGCCTGTCCTCTTGGGAGGAGTATAGACGTGTTGTGAGGGCCTGCAGGGATGCGACGAGGAAGGCAAAAGCCCACCTAGAGATGAGGCTTGCTAAAGAGATAAAGGATAATAAGAAGGGTTTTTTCAAGTACATAGACAGCAAAAGGAAGACTAGGGATAATGTGGGTCCCTTGCTGAACGAGGGGGGGGGGTCCTGGTCATGGAAGACGCCGAGAAGGCGGAGATACTGAATGCTTTCTTTGCTTCAGTCTTTGCTTCAAGGACCACCCCCTGGGACTCCTCGCCCCTGGCAAGAGGACAAAGGGTCTGGGAAATGGAGGGCTCCCCCCAGTAGACGTGAGAGTGGTTCGGGAGCGTCTGAGTGGGCTCAATGCACACAAATCCATGGGTCCCAAAGGGATGCATCCGCGTGTGCTAAGGGAGCTAGCTGGCAGATGTGGTCGCCGAGCCGCTCTCTATCATCTTTGAAAGGTCCTGGAGAACAGGTGAGGTGCCTGAAGACTGGAGGATAGCCAATGTCACTCCGGTCTTCAAGAAGGGTAGGAAGGAGGATCCGGGAAACTACAGGCCAGTCAGTCTCACCTCTGTCCCTGGAAAGGTGTTGGAGCAGCTTGTTCTGGATGCCATCTCCAAGCAATTGGAAGAGAAGAATCTTATGAGGAGTAGTCAGCATGGATTCACCAAGGGGAAGTTGTGCTCGACCAACCTCATTGCCTTCTATGATGGCATCACCAGCTGGGTAGATGGGGGGAGAGCAGTGGATGTAATCTACCTTGACTTTAGCAAGGCTTTCGATACTGTCTCCCATGATATCCTGCTAGCAAAGCTGAGAAAGTGTGGGATAGATGAGTGGACAACGAGGTGGGTTGAGAACTGGCTGACTGGCCGAGCTCAGAGGGTGGTGATCAGTGCAGCAGAGTCTGGCTGGAGGCCTGTGACTAGCGGTGTTCCCCAGGGGTCAGTGCTGGGTCCGGTCTTGTTTAACATCTTCATTGACGACCTTGATGAGGGAATAGTATCTGCCCTCAGTAAGTACGCTGATGACACAAAGCTGGGAGGATTGGCTGACACACCAGAAGGCTGTACTGCCATTCAGTGAGACCTGGACCAGCTGGAGAGATGGGCAGGAAGAAACCAAATGAGGTTTAATAAGAGCAAGTGTAGAGTCCTGAACCTGGGAAGGAACAACCGGAAGTATCAATACTGGCTTGGGGACGACCTGCTGGAGAGGAGCTCTGCGGAGTAGGACCTGGGGGTCCTGGTGCACAACAGGTTGACCATGAGCCAGCAGTGTGCCCTGGTGGCCAAGAGGGCCAATGGGATCCTGGCGTGCATTAAAAGAAGCGTGGCCAGCAGGTCAAGGGAGGTTATCCTCCCCCTCTACTCTGCCCTGGTCAGGCCTCACCTGGAGTACTGTGTCCAGTTCTGGGCTCCCCAGTACAAAAAAGACAGGGATCTCCTGGAAAGAGTGCAACATCACAAAGGTGATACAGGGCCTGGGGCATCTTTCCTATGAGGACAGGCTGAGAGACCTGGGTCTGTTCAGCTTGGAGAAGAGGAGACTAAGGGGGGATCTTATCAATGTCTATAAATATCTGAGGGTTGGGAGACAGAAGGATGTAGCAAACCTCTTCTCAGTGGTTTGTGGGGATAGGACAAGGGGCAATGGCTGCAAGATAGAACACAGGAAGTTCCACACCAACATGCGAATGAACTTCTTCATGGTGAGGGTGACGGAGCAATGGAACAGGCTGCCTAGAGAGGTTGTGGAGTCTCCTTCTCTAGAGATATTCAAGGCCCATCTGGACACCTACCTGGGCAGCCTGCTCCGAGGAACCTGCTTTGCGGGGGGTTGGACACGATGATCTTTCGAGGTCCCTTCCAACCCCTACAGTTCTGTGATTCTGTAATCCCAGTGCCTATTCCCGATCCAGGCTGGACAATATGTGGGCTGTGTCTGTGTATGTCTATGCTGGCCTCCCTTCTCCCCAGAGCTTCACAGAGCCTGTCTTAAAATTAACAATCTTGGTCCTTTGCCAGCCATACCGAGACGGCTCACTACCCCCAACAGGACTGCTGAAATCAGCGGGGTGCACCTTCCTGTCTGTGGTGGCAACAAATCTTCAGCAGGCAACAAGATCCCAGATGAGCCCCCAAATTGTGAGAAAAATCTCAAATAATTTTCTTCAGACAGGATCTTCTATGAAACTATTTTATTCATGATTGCAATGGCAGGCATCCTGTCAATCAGGAGTGCATTTTAGTAAACAAATCATAACCTTTTCTTCCCTATTACCCGATGCCTGATCACCTCCCCTGTTTCCTCATTGGCTGAGTACTACAGGTTCACAAGCTACTTGACGCTCCTCTATACCATATTTGTACAATTTTTCTTTTTTTTCCACCCTTTAATTTCTCCTTTCTTATGTTTTGAGAACTTGGGATCTTTGTTTTACTGTTCTCACACTGCTCATCCTCTTTTTCTCAAGCTTCTACCTTATTTTGGAACACTGAGGCCTTCTACTGTCCACTTACCTACTTAGCATTTCTCTTTATTATGACTACACAACTACCTTGGAATAAAGAAAAATAATTATTTACTGCAAAAACACAACTTGGTTTCTCACAGACCCTAGACAACACATACGGTGCCACTTTCTCCCATGAAAAAGTGCTCTCAGCGGAAGCCTTTGGGTACACCTGAACTCCCTTGGGGAGCCTTTACGCAACCCCACATGCAACAGGACTCTGCGCCTTCTCTCTTTCCAAACAACTCTAAATGTAACCCTAAACCTAACCCTAATCAGGACCTTAGGCACAAGAATGGTGCCTTTTTCTCCCATCACAAAGTGCTTTTTTAGGGTCCTACTTAGGGTTCGGCTCAGCATTCCGGTTAGGGTTATGTTTAGGGTTGTTTGGACTGTTTGTCAGTCTCTTGAGTTTCCCCTTTCTCCCTATTGCCCATAGACCTCTACAATGAATTTGCAAATTTAGCCTACATTTGTAATTCCAAAATGGTTAATATTAGGGGAGAGAGATCCTGAGCAGGGAGTAAATTCTGAATCAATCAATCTGCTGCAGAGGCATTTTACATTGAAATTTAGTTCCCTTGGAGATTACTGATGTGACTAATGTGTTTCTAAGGCTATTTATACAGATCAGTTATTCTCATTTCTCATTACCAGTCTTTTTTTTTTTTTTTTTTTTAAGTTGATTAAAACTTGGTCACATACATGGTGCCCATATTTAAATTTTCAGTGTTGAGTGACTGCCTCAGTCTAATGGTTTTTGATAGGACATTGCTAAAACGACTCAGGTGCTTGATATAATAAATTTACCCCAAAATCATTGTTTTCATTATAGATAAATGCAATTCATTTTTAATTTACTCTGGGGGAAAAAAATGCTTAAAATTAGTCATACTTGAAAAGCTACATTAAAAAAATAACACTGCAAAACTGACATTGCGTGTAGACCTAGGTGACTAGGGGGCTACGTGCCCTGTGTAAAAGAATATTTTCTATTTATCATGTAATAAATGACTACATTGCAATTCACAAACAGAAATAACTGATAGCTTTTAAATTCTTTAAATAAATTCTAAGAAATATTCCTTAAAATAGGTTCTTGTGGGTGTAATCTTCTCGAAGAAGCTATATTTGATATTTAGAACAAAGTTCACAATTGGAGAATTATTAATCATTAATCTTTATCAATTTGACTGCAGGATGACAAATTAATAACAATTGAAACAAAAGAAATGAGGAAATTAAATTTTGGAGGTTTTAAGAATGAAAAAAATGTTGAAATTGAATATATTATGCAAGAATAATGACTGTCCTTCATCTGATGTAAGGAGTTAGCCAAATTTGGGAAAATGTAGGTTGGAGGAGGATGGGGGGACATTGAGAACAGAATCAAGTTTATTTTCATGCAGTGTTGTTTGCTTACAATAACTGTAAGAAACAATGTCATTACATTCAAGCCCAGCGAGTCTTTTGCTCCAATGCTCTCACAATTTGGTTTCCTCAAAACAATGTTCTGAGCACTTAATAGCAATATTGTTCAATTTCTAACAGTGATTTTTTTTTCAATTCCAGATACAAAATCTTATTCTTATAGCTCATATTTGACATTAACTTTTATCTAAAAACTTATAATTTTCCATTTGGGCTGTTACATGATAGAATAAAAAGAATAAGCAACCAATCTAAAATGAACTTTAACTGGAATGTAGTGGCTTTCCTGCTTCAAATCTGTTGTTAAAACCCAGCTTTTCAGCTAGCATTCCCTTCTTGATCTCCATTCTTATGCTACTTGGTGAAACTGACTGCTTTTGATCATACTGAATTGTTAAACAAAAGGTCAAGTAAACAAAGACTCAAACATCCTCAGAAGTTAACCTAAGGTGACAAGTTGAATGATCAAAGTACTATATTTTTGTGTGCTAAAAAAAGGAGGGAATGGTCAATCACTTTCTTTCTCTTTGATTTGTATTATCATTTCATTTTCTTCCCCTAGGATATGATTCATTTATCTATGCCGTGTAAAAGATTTGTGCATAGTGTAAGGCTAGATATTTAGCTACATCTTTTGTCAGTGGAGAGAGAGTGAGAAAGGCATCACCACAGAGAGACATCCAGTCCTGACAGGTGAAATCATCTCTCTTTCTCTTTTCATCAGCTGTAGAGGGAACAAAAAAATAAAATTTAGACTCCATATTTAATTTTTAGATTAATAAAATTAGGTGAAATTAATCTCATCCATAGTGTTGAGGTTAATTGTTTGGAGATAATTCTAATTCTTTTGGGTTAAGAACCTTATTTTCTTATCTGTGGTGCATCATAATTGCAACGATGGCAAACACCTCAGAACAGTCTATGCAGTAATTAGCACTTTGCTTAGTATTGCTTCATTCAGGAACCTCAATCACTTTAAAGTGAAGAACAGAAATGCAGTGCACATGTGGGAGACCAGATTTTCACTTGGGTAGCAGTGTAGTTTATAACTCTTATGACAGAAGAGATTTCAGGACAGAGAAGGGTACATATTTTTGCTTAAGGGTTAGTCTCTTTTTAATTGAATATCCACGGATTCTTACGGAATAATACAAAACAAAAAATAATACATATTTAACAGCAATCTATGTCTTCTAGCATAAACCATCTAATTACAAACACTTTAGAAAAATGACAGTTCACACATTTTTACATGTAGGGGTTGAAAGGGCCCACTACAAAGGAAAAAAAACTGAGATAGATTATCTTATATTGTCATGGTGACTTTTTAAAATTCACTTTATCAGTAGCATGCTGTATTTTTGACTGTCAGTAAATATGAAATTACAAAAGAGAAAACATATGCTTTTGTTTTACAGCAATTTTACATGTATTTTTCATCTGCTACCAGGCCAATCTGAGTTAAATGCCACCAGCATTTTATTAACTCTTTCCTTTTTAACTTCCTAGATATTTTAAATAAAGGATGCGTTGCTTTTAAAACCTTTACCACTTAGGTTTTCTCATATACATGTATATATATATGTAAGTAAATAATCTGTGGAAAAAGTAGATGGAAAAATTGCAATGAGGTATACTCTATCCACTCACATTTCCACAGTACTGTACATAAGAAATTATAACAATTATCCAACTTGAATATAGAGAGCAGCATCTCAGTTTTATTTCCTATGTCTTCCCTGTGAATCAAAATGAAAATTATTTGTCAGTTCCAAAACTGGGTGATTCCTAAATATGCCAAAACAAAGTGGTTTGACTGTGTAAATTTGATGGTTGCTGCATAATGCATTGAAAAGTGCTCACATTTCAGAAGGCTAAACTGACCCCTGTTACTACCTTAAAGAGATGGGAAGGTATTTCCTAGTCTGTTATTAATACAGGAAGGAATCTGATTTTTCTTTCTGTAGGTTGATGCTGGGTGGATGTTGAAATTGTTATTTATTTGACTGTGAATAAGAATACAACGATTTTTGTGAATATGCCATCATAGAGATAAAATCAATTTTTCTGCAGCTAAAATGTTGCTATACATGGATTCACCATTAGAACTAAGTAAATCTCATGAAAGGTAAAGTCCAAGACAAGAAAAATGTTGTTGATAATACCTGCTGTTTGATATAATACAGTGCATTCATTAGTCAAAATATTTATCCTTCAGAGATGTTTTTATGAGACAGAAACAACACCTGGTCTACATTTGGAACATTGACTAGTATAGCAATGTTATAATTTATTTCATTTTATTTTTTAGACATATGAATATATACTGGCAAAAGTCCTAATGTAAATGCACTTGTAAATGCACTTTCACTAGCAAAATTTTTTGCTGGTACAGCATATTGTCTTTGAAGATCTTTTATAAAATGCATCTGATGTTGTTTGAAGCCCATGCTAGTCTATCAGCCTCAAACTTAGATATCTTGCTGCACGATCAGTTAAGGGACACTGCCAACATGATCACTGTGTTTCTCTCAAAGAATTTGCAGCTACTTTGGTTTCAAGTAGAATCTAAAATCACTGTCTGAAATAAGTTAATGATGCTTTTCTTTGTTGCTATAAAAACACACTTTTTACTTTTAGCTATATTTTATCCATTATAGGTTCAAAGTTCTTTTCTATGTTGAAAAAACTTATAGATATCCATCCAGGAATAAAAATAATTACACACTCATAAAGGTTTGTTAAAAATTAAAACATAGTGCATACTATTTAGAGTGCTCTATCAGAAAGTGCACTTTTTGAAAAATTGTTTCAAAGAAGTTACAAATTGACTTTTGTATTCAAACTCCTACCTTCATATCTTATAATGAAATTGCTGATATGTACATTTTCACAAGTGAACTGTTAACCTTGGCCTGAAGGAATTACTTGAAAAAATAGGAAGTTACATCTCCAGGTCTTATCATTCTGTAGTTTGTTTGTTTGTTTGTTAAAACGTAGATACAGTGTCTTTTCTTTGGAAAATAATAATAAAAAAGAAAAAAAAACACACAAAAAAAAACATTCTTCCAGTACGGTTACTGCTCAGGATCAAGAAGTAGTCTGTTTCTTCAGGTCCCAATGCTAAATCTAATCTGAGTTTCTTATTCTCCATGTCCATGTGTTTCATAACAGCAGTATTTTCTATTATGTTGTGTACATTTTTCACTGAAGTGTTCAGAAACTACAGATGCAAAAAAGATTTTGAGTTGTACTTTGAAACACTATTAAATGTCCTACTAATTTTCTTCACTATATAATTGCAGATTCCCTTTTCAGTGTCCAATTGCATTGCATTCTTTTTTGGAAAGCATAGCAATTGCATTTTGTCTATGCAATAATGCACAGACAATTGTCTAATGCATAAAAACAGTCTCAAAAGGAAAATCTAGCTTTAACTATTACCAATAGGAGATAGTGAATTCACATACTCAGTACTACAAAGACATCTGTGTTTATTTAGTCTGAGCTAAAATTCATTTGATCAGAAGAGGCCTTTCTTCATTTCAGTGGGTTTGTTGAGTCCATCTGACAGACTGTGTGAAAAAGGCTGCCCAGCTTTGCAGGTCAAGTTAACATATGAAGATTTCAAAATTTCTGACTCCTACTTCTGTCTTGACATGTATGTCTGCTGTCTGGAAGGCTGTTTTTTTGATGGGCATAAAACGTAACCTCCAAAAGTGCTGTTTTTTCCTTGTAGTATAGAAATTGCATTGGCAATAATGGGCTCATAATAAAATTTCTAGAAAGCCTTGGCAGTTGATGCTTGTTTGGTGCTTATTATAAATATGCCAGTGTAACAGATTATCAAGTTTTCATCTTCAGCATCAAGGGTTAATGTTATGGGTGCAGTTCTCTCTTTTTCATGTAAAGGCCTGTTTGGTAAATACATCTATGACAGAAGAATATGGGAAAAAAACATCCATTAAATGAGAAGTAAAGTTAGCAAACATATTTGGTGCTTTTTTGTAGCATTAAGGAAAATAAAGATCTAATCTGCAACAGTATTATGCACTGAGAAGAAACAAGAGAATTTTTATGAATACAGAGAAGACATCACTACGTTGTAGAAAATCTTGCTTTGCCAGAATTGTTCTCTAGGGGATTTCACAGCAGAGTGAAGTTAATTTTAAATAGCCATGGATTAAGGCTACCAGCCTGAAATATTCTTTAAGTGGTGAAATCTGCAGATAATTCTTCATCTTCATTTGTTTGCAAGGGGTAGATGTGACAGTTTATGTATGCTGGCTTTGATGAAATCAGGAGTTTCCAAATGATTTTGCCAGTTAGTTGTTTTCTAAATTTTCTTCTCTCTTTGGTCAAAGAATCCTCATGGGTCCAAACAACAAGTTTCAGAGTCTCAATATCACATCTGTGTCTCTTGGATAACTGAGAAGCTGAACCCAGATACAATGTCCTGCAGCATTCTCCACCAAGGTTTTTCCCAGGCATGTATATTAATAGATGAGACCCTCATTAGCCAAGGACAGAAAGGGGGAAATTTCAAATGTTTAGCATCTTGTCTCTGCAATAGGAGGTATTAATAGTGAATGATTGTCCAATGTTATGAAATCAATATAAAGACAAGGCATGAAAGACTTTCCTGTCCATAAGGCTCCTTCTTAAAACCAGACCTTTTAGCATGTGTGCTTTGACTTTAGAAGATGCTCATAAAAAGGTTCTGTCATACCACATGGGACCCTTTTTAAAATTACCAGTGCCTTGCAAACTGAGACAGAACAAATAAGAAAAATCATGACATTTACTCATAGGAAAGGTTCAATATGAGTTAATCAGAGTAACTGGCAATAGATGAACTGAGGAGGTCAAGGCTGGAAGAAATGGGGCACTTGGGATTTACAGGAAGTGAATACATACAGTGAATAGGGGAAGGTAGAAAATGTACTTTTTTCTTTTCCTGCATTGGTTATTTCCTGGGGCAATGGCTGTTGTAACACCTGTGTAGAGGAAACTGGGTGTACAGTTTAAAGAAAAATATCTCAGTGCTGGCCAGCAGCAAGTTAGGGGAAGGGTTTATAATTTAAACAACAACAACAAAAAAAATGTTTTTCTTTCATGCTAATAGCTAATGGGCTACAGGATGCCCTTAACTTACTAACAGGAAATATGTTACCTATTTGCACTACTTAGAGCTCTCCACAGACCATTATTGAACACGCTGGAACCTGACCTGAAAAGTGCTATTCTCTGCTTTTTTATTTGTTCTTTCTTCTTGTTGTTTAAAGTAAAATGTTTCCAAAAATTTGAAGAACTTGGCATCTTGGAGATGGGGGAGGCACGCTCCGTGATCTTACAGAACTCAGAACAAGATGATGACAAGGTCTTATACCAAAAGGTCATTTACATGGGTGACTGCCAGACTGCATCATTCTTCTACTCCATTTGTTCAACTCTCCTTTGATTCATGACATACTGTGAAGGAACAGAAATACAGTTATTTTTAGAAAGCAAATTGCAGTAAATATTTTCTTATCCCCATAATATCTAAAAATATGAGTATGTTTGGATGTAATCCTCTACCAAATACTATCAGGGCCAAAGATAAAGTCATTCATAGCTTTAATGGGCACTCATCTTCTCTAAGGACTTTTCCTGAGTGTATAGGACCATGAAGAAGTTACTGTAGGGTAATGGAAGGCAGCTCTGCAGTAACTTCCCATGCACACACATTTTCCATGTAGCAAATGCCAGGTAATTTACTCCTTTTATTGAGGGGCAACTTTCCTCAAGTGGCTGCATAGTAGCTGCAGTTCTGACAAGTCAGTGCTTTGGGGCAAGCTGCAGTCTGTGGTTGTGGTTGCAACTGCAATGTTGCAGTGGGGGTGAAGGAGTTAACAGCTTCCCAGTTTGTACACCTCTGCTGCAAAATGGATGATGCCTCTGTTGTGTTTGGTGAATGGCACTGGGCTAAAGAGGTTTTGTGTTTAGCTCAGTCTTGCCTTTCCTGTTAGAGCATTACAAATGCAATGGAATCCATCCCATAGCAGAGAAAAGACAAACAAAAGAGTGAGGTACTAGTCAAACCTGCTTTCTTGATCCTCTGCAGGGGGCACAATCCTGCTTGGAAAAGAACCATCAAAACAGTAAGTGAATCTGCACCACAAATTTATCATCCTGTCTTTTGGCCCTGAGGTCCCATGGGGTTCTTTGGAACAATTCAGATTGCTCAAATGGACCTTGGCAAATTTGATCAAAGCTCCTGCTGCTCTGTGAAGAGAACAGCAGAAATATCCACTGTTCCCTCTCAGGAGCTAGTTAGACAGAATAAAGAAGACAGGCTATGTCAGAAGGAGAGTCGAAATCAAGCCTGGCAAGGGATTTTGACCGTGTCTTCCAAACCTTCCTAGCATTTTCCTTCCCATCTAATGTTACAGTCTTGTATCTTGCCTTTATGTACACCCAAGATGTGCTTGACAGCAGTATTTGGCTCTCTGCATTGCTCTGGTGTGCAAATGCAAAAACTGAATGTCAGGAAAATGTTCTATGGTGCCACTGGCTCTTTTCCATGACCCAGTAGGTTTGCCAGCTTTAAGGTGGTTAAAAGCAGTCAGGAATCCATTCACATAAATAAAGGTCAATAACTAAGTTACAAAACAAAAGTAGGGCTCACTGTGATCACAAAAGTGATGGCACAGTGAGATCTTAGGGAAAAGAGAGGGTTTACCAATTCCCAAACACTTCAGAAGTACACTATTGGGTCCAAACATCTTCTCAGAGTGGTGAGCCTGGCTCTCCAGAAGGTGCTGCCAAGCAGTAGCACCATTCTTGTGACAAAAGACTGTTCCAGCTATTTTGAAAGTGAAGGATATGCAATATATCCTTAGGATATGAAATATATCCTAATATGTTTCATATAAAATACGAAAGAATAGTTACCTTTCCTTTTCAGCCATGTCTTGTTTGTCTTCTGCCCTGCAAACACAAATTACATTTGAAGTCTATCATCTAGGGTTTAGCAGTGTGAACGAGTGGAGTATCTAAGGCCTTTGTAGGGAGATAGCTGGAACTCAGAGTTTCATGTCTGATCAGAAATGTCTGTATTGGCTTCTTCACAGAATCATCTAGGTTGGAAGAGACCTCCAAGATCACTGAGTCCAACCTCTGACCTAACACTAACAAGTCCTCCACTAAACCATATCACTAAGCTGTACATCTAAATGTCTTTTAAAGACATCCAGGGATGGTGACTCAACCACTTCCCTGGGCAGCCTATTCCAATGCCTAACAACACTTTTGGTAAAGAAGTTTTTCCTAATATCCAACCTAAACCACCCCGGCGCAACTTTAGCCTGTTCCCACTCATCTTGTCACCAGTCATGTGGGATAATAGACCAACCCCCACCTCGCTACAGCCTCCTTTAAGGTACCTGTAGAGAGCTATAAGGTCGACCCCAAGCCTCCTCTTCTCCAGGGCGAACAATCCCAGCTCCCTCAGCCACTCCTCATAAGACATGTTCTCCAGACCCCTCACCAGCTTTGTTGCCCTTCTCTGGACTCACTCGAGCACCTTGATGTCCTTGTAGTGAGGGGCCCAAAACTGAACACGGTAGTCAAGGTGCGGCCTCACAAGAGCCGAGTACAAGAGGACAAACACTTCCCTAGACCTGATGGCCACACTGTTTCTTATGCAAGCCAGGATGCTGTTGGCCTTCTTGGCTGCCTGAGTGCACTGCTGGCTCACATTCAGCCAACTATCAACCAGTACTCCCATGTCCTTCTCTGCCAGGCAGCTTTCTAACCCCTCATCTCCCAGCCTGTAGCGCCACTTGGGGTTGTTGTGCCCCAGGTGGAGGACCTGGCACTTGGCCTTGTTGAACTTCATACAGTTGGATTCAGCCCATCGGTCCAGCCTATCCAGATCCTCCTGCAGAGCCTTCCTACCCTCGAGCAGATCGACACACGCACCTAACTTGCTGCAAACTTACTGAAGGTGCACTCGATCCCCTCATCCAGATCACTGATAAAGATATTGAAGAGAACTGGCCCTAGTACTGAGCCCTGGGGGACTCCACTAGTGACCGGCCTCCAACTTGATTTAACTCCATTCACCACGACTCTTTGGGCCCGGCTACCCAGCTAGTTTCTAACCCAAGGAAGTGTAAGTTATGGCAGTCAAGTGAAGTCCCCAGTAACTGGAAAAACGGAAACATCACAGCTATTTTTAAAAGGGTAGAAAGGAAGAGCCTGGGAACTATAGGCTGGTGATCTTCACCTCCATGCCTGAGAAAGATCATGGAATGAATCCTCCTTGAAACTATGCTAAGGCACAGGAAGATGACTCAAGACAGCCAACATGGCTTCACCAAGGGGAAATTGTGCCAGACCAATCTAGTGGTCTTCTGTTTTGGAGTGACTACATCAGTGGACAAGGGAAGAACTGATGTCATCTACCCAGACTTCTGTAAGGCTTTTGACATACTTCCATGAAACATTCTTGTCTCTAAAGTGGAGAAAGATGGAATTGAAAGGTGGACAACTTGGTGGATTAGGAATTGGCTGGATGGCAGCATCCAAAGAGTTGTGGTCAATGACTCAACGTGCAGGTGGAGATCAGAGACAAGTGGTGTACGTCAGGGGTCTGTATGAGAACTGGTGTTGTTTAATAATGACATAAAGAGCGGAATCAAGTAACCCTCAGCGAGTTTGTGGATGACACTGAACTAAGTGGAGGAACTGACACAAGAGAAGGAAGGGATGCCATCCAGAGAGACCTGGAGAAATGGGGCCCACATGAACCTCATGCACATCAACAAGGCCATGTTCAAGGTGCTGCACCTGGGACAGGGCAATCACAAACATCAGCACTGGGGGATGAATGGCTGGAGAGCATGTAGTGACAGGACAAGGGGTAGTGGTTTTAAACTAAAAGAGGGTAGGTTTAAATCAGATATGAAGAAAAAATTCCTCCGTCTGAGGGCAGTGAGGCCCTAGCACAGGCTTCCCAGAAGTGCTGTGGGTATCCTATCCCTGGCAGTGCCCAAGGCCAGGGGCTGGGGGCAGCCTGGGCTGATGGAGGGGTCATGGCAGGGGTGGGACTGGGTGGGCTTTGAGGTCCCTTCCAGCACAAACTATCTGATCATTCTCTGAGCCTGTGACATGGACTCAAGGAGTTAAGAGGAACAATTCTATGGATAAATAACCTTTTAATCAAGCTTTTTCTTCCTCCTATAGCTTTTTCTTATTTTGAGAAAATCAATAGAAAATAAATGTAGACTGTGTGGAATAGGCTAGGAGGAACATGGGTTTGACTGTTATAATGCATAAATAACCATGTGAGAAAGCAAAAAGGCTACAATATCCTGACAAAATGAATCAACCCTCCTTCCACCCAAGAAATTAATTTTACCTTTCTTTTCTGACCTTGATCCTCTCTTCTTCATATCTGCAATGAACAGGAAACATTATTTAAATGTTACCTAGCCAAGACTGTTCTCTTTCAGTAAAATGCAGTGTTTTCTCCATAGATGACAGAAACTGCAAGTTAGCAGTTTGAAGGCTTTTGCTTGGCACAAGTGTATTAGTTAGATATGGTTTGCCGCAGGCTCTGTATTTTCTGTACATGGCTTTTGATTCAATACAATATTCTGCTACACAGGATTTTTGTCCTGGGCCTGCTGAGATCTATATGTACTCCAGGGCCCCTGTGATACTTACTGTAAGACACAGTCTGGAATCTGTACATGCTCCATTGGAATAAGCTGCTCCAGTTCCTCCAAGCTGTGAACATACTGGATCTTACTGATAAACTTCACACTGGCAAAGAGAGGGAAAGAGTGTGCGCTTGAGGCCTTGCTTTGTTTTCCTCTCCGTGGGAAGTCAGACTTTTCCTGATGGGAACAGGGAGTTTTGCATCTCTGTATCCTCTGCAGTCTTAGTGCACTTATATCCTTCCAGTCCTAATATGCTGATGACTAAAAATTATGGTGAGATACCACATCACTGTACCTCTCAGTATCTGCAGTGTGCTTTACAGGAGGGGCCCAGGACCACCATTCCTGCACTTCCCAGTAAATTTGGTCTCTTTTAGTGTTCTTTATACACTGCCCACTGGGACAAAGTCTGCTCTGTATCCAGATCACCATAGTGTCTCCTAAAACCATCTTTAGAGTTGTCCTTGTAAGTATCAGACATGGGACAAATAATGAAGTTTCACTGTGGTCCCTACTATTTAAAAGATCTGATTAAAGAGGTTAAATTTCCATTCCATAACCATCTGAGTATGGGAACACATTATATTTACCTGATGAAGGGCCTTGATATAGCCAGCACTGTCCGGATGAACCATGAAGGATGCACAATTATCAAGGCTTTGAGGTTTTTACGCAGCCTGTGGAAAAGTCATGGGACAGAAAGTCAAACTTGAATGATCTTTTCTTAAACTCACCTGTAATCTGTCAGGGCTCTGAGGGCATACTTAGGCTTTAATAATGCTCAGCAGCCACACCCTGGGGTCTCCAGCCGAAAGCCCTGATCTATTTAAGCTCAGAGCTGGGCAGTTGCAGGAGTATTGCTTTCCTTGCTTGCATGCTGTATTAGTCAGATGTCTGTGAAGGGAGCATGTCAGGGAGAAGAGGAGATGAAATCAGCAAGTTGTGACAGAGGAAGAAATTATAGAATCTGGAACCAGTGGGAAAGGCTGTGAGAAAGCAGTGGAAGAAATGTGGAAAGAGGATAGAGAAAAAAAGAAGAGGTAACACCAACAGGATTCTCACCTTCTGTCTATCATCTGATAGCATTTCTTTAGCCAGCCAAGGCCTGGCATCCTCCTCCGGGGTGTTGCTCCATTTAGGTACACAATCATGTAGTCCTCAGCCACCAGCAGCTCCAGACTACTGATCACGTATCTGTTGGGTGATCAGAAGCAATGGGTACGTGAGACTCAGAAAAAGTACCTTGAGGTTTCTTGAGGTGTCTCTGTATGATCCCCAAAGTACTCCAGGTCTTCCCTTTGTACACCTTACGTTTCAAGCTCTCTTGGCATCTCTGCAGGATGCAGAGAGTGTTTCTCAGGGTTTGCCTGCACTTGTTAGCATAGAATGTACACTGATGGACCAATTCCTGCACCATTTTTCTGCCTAGTAGTAGCATCTGCAGGCTGTTCAGCATTGCATACATATGGTCTATCCTGGTTGTGAGTCCACTGCTGGCATGATTAACACTAAATATTTGAATGCTTTGGCTTTTTAGACTTGTTTGTGAATGCTGTGGATAGTGATGCTCACTCCAGTTTGCAGCTGCACGCTAGAGATATTTGGCCTGGATTCAAATTCTTTCCAGCTGAGGTTCCTGATGCAATGAATACATGGAAACTAGTTTCCCAGGACCCAAGTTACCTTCCTTGCCCTTCTCTCCCTCATAGACCTTGACCAGCCACTTACAAGAAGAGGTTCTCCATTATGTAGTGGTAATCAGCCAGGTTACTGTCTGGGAGATAGCAGGCAGAAAAGACAATGATGGCATTGAGACCTTCTCCGTAATATCCTGGGAAAGAAAGACAGGCAGCGTCAGTGACTCTTTCCAGGGGGAGACACAAGAGTTCATGGAAAAATATCAGCAAAGATGCATTGCTAAATGTGGTTCTGTACTGCTTTTTGTGCCCCTGTTCAGCTCTAGGTAAGTATTTGTCCCTTTTTACATACTTTTTTCACAACTGGATTTGCTTCTTATCCTGGTTTTGCCAGTAACATGTACGTGGGGTTCAGAGAAGGAATACATGTGTGTCAAAGCACAGAGCTAAGAGTTTTGCCCTGGGTCTTTGCCTATGATCAAATTTCAGAAATGGTCACCAACTGTGGGCATCTTAGCCTTTAGATATGCCTCCAAAGGCAGCTCAGACACTAATTTATGGAGGGATTAAGCAGCTGCAGTCACTTCAGCATTGGCATTGTAGCGGCAGCATTAGCCTGCAGCTGTAGAAGAGGCTCAAGATGTATTTGTGCTCACTCAGAGCCAGTCTTATTATTGCGTTTGTTTATTGAAACCTTGCTATTGTGGCTATCTCTTTTTTAGCATAAGCAGGGTGCTTTTTGTGCTTATCTGCCACATATCAGTATGAAAGGAATAGCAAATTTTCCTTAAAGACAGCCAAAACAGTCAGGGCATCCCTTTCAGCTTGACAAAGATACTGCAAGAAATCTGCCTGGCTAGGATTAAGCCTCACCTCCATGTGTCACCACTCTCATGTAAGGTTTGATCATCTGGAGGTCAATGCGGTGCTCCTGCTCTCCGATGATGACTGTCCTCCAGAGCCGTCCATTGGCAGCACTCCCATCTTCTGTCCCACCATCCCCAAAGAGATCTGCACTGTCCCCAGGCATGTTCTTGGCTGTGGCTACAGGAGTGTCATCTGGAAAAGGGACAAATATTTCTGCCACTAATAATATGTATGAAGAGGTTCTATAATAGCTTTGGTGTTCAGTAACATCCACAGACAGGATGATCTCTTCCACGTGCAGTTTTGATTTGTGTATGCTTATGGATCTTAATTTTTTTTCAGTTGCCAAATTGTAATAGAAGTAAGTTTAACATCTCATGCCTGTAGTTCACGGGATTTTTTGTTGGATCTTCCTTCAGATCCATTTATACCAACTGAAGAAGACACTACCTGTATCAGGGAATCTCTTCTGATCTGCTACCAGAGCTGCTTGAGTGAGTCCTTCTTAGCCCAATTCAGTCAAAATCATCCAGGTTAGCAAAGACCAGGTTATTCAAGTTGTTTAAACCAATCCGGTTTGGTTTGAGCATTCACATGACAGCTCTTCCTGCAGAGCTGAGTAGGTAGCACCTTCCAGACTGGGGTTCTGGCCCAGGTACTGCTGGAAGGGAATGTATGTACACAGCTTTATGCTTTATCCTGAATTGTGGTTAGACTGGTGTTTGATTGAACTATTTCTGCCCACACTGTCCACTGGTGGGAATGCTGAGAGAGCACTCCTGGACTGTTGCTGGTGTCTTGGTGGGGCAGATATTGTGTGGAAGATGGGCTGTGGTTGTATGTGCTGTGCTTCACTGCTGGGGAAGTCAGTCCACAGCTGCTGATGGTAAGTGTTATCAAAAGTGGTTAAAACTAGGATAAAAAAAAAAAGCCCTAGCCCCTGTAGAAGTTCACCCAAAGTTATCTTTTTACCTTCCCATTCCAGTTCATTCCCGTTTCCCAGGAATTCAAGGGAATCTGTTTCATCAGGAGTTTCAATGTCATCCACATTAATATCCAAGTCATCTGGTGTGTCCAAGAAGTCATCGGAGAGAATGGAGCCTTCACTCTGGTCCAGGGAAATGTTGATTTCAGGTGCAACAAGTGTCTTCCGTTTACGATGCGACCCATTAAAGTTTAAAGTATTTGGGGGAGCTGGAGTAAAAAGGAAAATAACTGACAGATTGTCCTTGTACTGTATCCTTAGTGCAAGAGATGGTGGTTTCCTTATTCTTATTTCAGGATATGGTCTTGGAAGCTAAGGGTGGTAGGCAGTACATAGCACATGCAGGTATGGCTGGATAAAAGTGCCTACACTTCTGAGATCCCTATTTCCTCCCCCAGCCTCTTGCAAAAGATCAGCAAATTCAAATCTCTGTGGCTTCCTCTTCCACATGGGAGTTTTTGAGGGGACTCCAAGGGAACTGAGTTTTACCCTAACTGCATGCTGTCACTCCCTTAGGCTTGTTTTCCTTTGAACTCCTGACAAGGCAGGCTGGTACTTACAGGATGTATTCTCATCTTCTGTAGGGCTGCCCAGTGACTCCATTCCTGTCTCTTCTGGGAGAGGTCTGCTGGCAAGCCAAGATGTGGAGGTAAAAGATGGGAAACAAGTGATATTTAGAAGAAGATATTTAGAAGAAAGAAGATATTTAGAAGAAAGTCACTGCATGACAGACATGAGAGAAGTGAGGATGTCAGGGAAAAACATACAACTCCATGTGTGCGCTTCCCTTTTCCTTTTGTCTGTGAGCATCAGCCTGGTGCTAACGTCAGGGGATTTACCCAGGAGCAACCCAATAGCTGTGCTTTCTCGCTGGAGAACAGTGCAATCCCAAGAAATTTCCAAACTATCCCCCCAGTACGTCTCTTATCCTGCCATTCAACCAAAAGTCTGGAAAATACTGGGCAGTACTGAACAGCACACTGCCCACCCTGAGCTGGACACTTTTCCCATTAATTTGAGCTATAATTTGTGCCTTTCCCTGGCATTAGCTAGGGGAGGCAGTTTGAAACTTTTCACACACCATGACCAAATCCCACCAACCCCATGACATGTTCATGATGTCAACAGACTGTTTTTTTGTTTGTTTGTTTTAAAAAAGGACCTTCTAAGCCATCCTTGTTTTACCTGCCCATTGCTGAAAGCTCCCCCACAACAAGGAAACAGGCCTGGGGTGAAACAATAAAATCCTGGGTTCTGGGATGGCCCTGGGGTGAAACATGGAGGAAAACTCACCAGTTTTAAGGCAGTAAAGTAAGAATTGGGATGGGACCACAGGGTTGCTTTCTAGCAGCTGCTGGTGTTAGTCTTACTATGACAGGGAGAGAGCTGATAAGGGCTGGTATCTCTGAGTTGGCAGAAGGATGCTGTTTGGCTCTGCCCCACAAAGGCTTCTCTTTGTGCTGCCCTAACACCAGAGCTACCAGCCAAATTAAACTACATAAATATTTAGATTAAAGGATAATCCTTTCCAAGCTGGTTATTGTATGAGAGCTAGAGACCCTATATTCCTGAGCAGTCAGACCCAAGGGCCCTCTGCCCCCCTCCAGCCTCTCCTCCTCCCTTTTGCTTTCACCTTGAACAGAGCCTGTCTGGTTTTTTATCTGGCTGTGAGCTGGTGCCTGGCACAACTTGGTGATACAGCATCAAAAGAAGGGGGGGAAGGCCCAGCTGTACCCAAGTCAGTGCTGCAGTGAGAGACTCTGCTCTTTGATTTTAGGATTTATTAAAGAGAAGCAATTCAAAAGTCTGAGGCAAAGAAAAGGTCTTTCTTACCTTCCCAAAGGAAGCTTGAATCACTACCTCCCAGTCTCCCGTGTAAATCTTCCTTCCCACACGCAGCTAGACCTAGATGCCAAATTTTCTGAATGAAGCCGCTTTTCTAAGGGTTAGGTGCCACCATTTTTCTCTCTGCCAATAGTGTGATGCCCAGCTTCCCTGTATCTCAGGCCCCAACCAGCCTAAGCCTTCTCTGACTGTGATCTGATGGATGTGTGACCGAGTGAGCATGCTCCTGCACCCGCCCTGCTGCAACGCTACAGCATCATTGCAGGACGACACTTGCACAAACAGCTGAGACAGACTGTCAGCAAGAGACTCAGTCTTCAGCGAGCAGCAAGGGGGGGGGGTGGGCTTTCCTCTCTGCTTCCTTGCTGCTTGATCTCTACAGGTGATATCTCAGTGTGTTGGCATTACACCCTTGCAGCAGAAAAAGGCAGAAGCTTGCTCTGCAAAGGAGCTTCTTGGGGAGGGATGGGAATGTTCCCTTGTGTTCTTAATAAGGCGATGAATTCAGTTCCCCAGCCCAGATCTTTGTCTGGGATATATATTTTTTGTAGCAGGATTGGTTAATCATAGCTAAGCAAAAATAGCTATGCAGCAAATCATCTGGTAGAGAGCTACTGTCCCACATGCAGCAGCCTCTGCCCTGTTATTTTAATGCTTCTAGGGGGGAATTAATTGATTTATTTTTTTTTTTTAATGCCAGGAAAACACAGCTGGTATTAGTGGATATTTGGTTTGTATTTCACTTGCATCATTCCTTTTTTAATCCCCCTGCAGCAGTCTAGCAGCAGGCTGTGGAGCTTGTTCTCTGGGCTTTGGCCTTGTCCCTGCCACTGACTTGCTGCCCAGCCATGGTCACATTCTTTTGCCTCTCCCTGGGCTTTGTTTGCCAGTCAGGAGTGGTGATACCCAAGTTATGTGGTGCCGTGGGGTCTGCAGAGCCCCCTTGCAGGTTTGCCTGTTGCTAGGGTACGTTTGCTGGTTGCACGGCAAGTGTGAAACAGCCTGATTCCTGCTCTAGCATACTGCATGGGAGTCCAGGTGCTAGCCCAGCTTTATCCCCGGATTTTCTAGGGAGCATTGGGTTTATAATTTCTTTCTATACCTCACTTTCCATTCCACTCAATTAAAAGCTTGTCAGTGCAACACTCTAAGGGAGCTTTATGTTGGCAGAGGTCTGTCAGCCCAAAGCTTTGGCTAGCCCTGCTTTCAGAGGAAATAAAATCTGTCCTAGAAACCCTAGGCTTGGCTGAGCACTCCTCTGGGGCCAGTGGAAGGACAAGTGATGGCCTAGGAGCCGGGTGCTGGGCTGGCAGACAGAGGTGCTTAGATTAGCACTGCAGCTGGGCCTGGGGTAAACAGATCTAGGCTCATCCACTGGTGGCAAAGACACAGGAGACCCTTTCTAGCATGGCAAGAGTTTGTGTGTGCCTACCCACACAGCACACTGAGCCACTGTCCTGCAAACACAGGGACCCTGTGAGTTGCTGGGGGAATTCAGCTGCAGCTGGGATGGGGTAAAACAGCCCTGAAAAGCCCCTCAACTGCCCAGGCCCCTGCATGCCTGGGGCTCGCTGTGCTGGCTGCAGCAAGGCTTGGTGTTGGCTGCACTGCATGCCTCAGCAAGCTGGTGCTGGGCGATGGGCTTTAGTGCATGATGTGTGGTGCAATGCTTGAGTGGCTGCAGGGAGTTAAGTGCTCACTGAGCTTACAAAGATTTTTGTCAGCTCTCTGTGCAGTTAATAAGGTGTCTGTGAAGGTGAAAGCTGACCCCATGGCAGGGTCAGATTCTGCCACTCAGCGTGTCAGTGGCAGTGGTCATTGTATCCCAGTGACTTCGGTTCCTGTGGCAAAGCATTGTTGCTTTGTTTGGGGAGACACTGTTCGATGCAGAGACTGAGATCCAATAGTCAGTCCTTCCATCCATCCATCCCTATAGGCATGTATTTATCCTTGTTAATATCTCTCTGTCCTCTGCACCCTGTTCCTTACCCTCCTTGGCATGCTTACAGAGTGCTGCCAGAAACCACCCAAACTTTTCTAATCATTGAAAGTAGCCTTGCCACAGAAGCCCTGCTTTCTGGACAGAGTCATTCTGCTGGAGTCAAGGCTTCTGTTGCCTTTGGGGCTGGTAGGAGGGACCAGCATGCTCCATGCTCTGCTGGTTTCTTACAGGAGGAAATAAAGCTTTCTCTGTTTTGTCTTGATTCTTTTTTTAAGGGAACGAACCTGGGGAAGTCCTCATCTTGCCATTCCTCCTTCACATCCACATTCTCCATCCGCAGAGTGGCTTCTGTGGTTCCCATTGTGTTCAGAGATGGTCTGGATGCACAGTGTTTTCCTCGAGGAAGGGCTCAGGCTGGAAAATGGAAGGCACTGAGCATCACTACAGGGGAGCATCTAATCCGAGCAGGTTCAGAGCAGGTATGCCAATACCAATCTCGACAGAGAAGCAGCGAGATGGCTGCTTGTTGTACAAAAGGGATAAAACAAGAACATGGAGGTGTGTGGCTTCTTGACACATTTTGGACAAGAAAAGAGGAGGCAAGGCTGGCTTTGAATCAAAGCAACAGGTATATCTCTGCACTGTTGTGGTCTTAGCTCTTCTCCCTGTAAATGAATACTTTTTGGGCTGACACCCTCCTATTTTCCCTTACTACCTTTCTTGCAATAGTAATCTCAACATTAACATGCACCTCTGCTGTGGGAGATTAAATGTGGCTTAAAGGGAAGAGAAGAGCTCCTCCCAGGCTGTTTTCAGGTTGGTGTGGCAATAGCATCATTTTCCATTTTGCTGGCTTGCTAATGGCTCAGGTTTTGCAAAGAAATTCCTGAGTGCTGCTGCCTGATCTGTGCTCCATCCCCATGCTTGTCCCTGTACTAAGAGAGAAATGGGAGAGGGTGAGAAGGCCTTCACAGGGTTGTTGAATGTCCTTTCACACACCTGAAGAGTTCGCTCTCTACCTTGCTCTCAGGTTAAAAAAAAAAAAACCTGGAGCACCTCAGATGGAGGCAAGGCAGATGCGCTGTTCCCAGGCTGGGCACTGGTTCATACCTGCACTGGTATGAACAGGAGAAATTCAGATCCCAGGGCCTTGTTCTCACATATACTAACATCCTGGTAGCACCAGGGGCCGTTAAGACCACAAATATTGTTGCCTTCATTAGAAGATTCCTACACTGCCAGCCAGCAAAAATCAGACTTTTCTACCTACTTCCCAGTGACTGCATCTGTGTTTGGTGTGTAAGTGCAACTCCTTACAAAGTCCAGCTGAGGGAATGGGACTGGTCCTTGCAGAACCAGCTCCAAGTTGGCAAGAGCAGAAATGCTTCTCTCAGCTGGCTGCTGCTGCAGATGAGCTCAGTAGCACCTAAGCCCAAAGGGGACAACAGCAGGCCTTATCTTATAGAGAACATGCTCAGGTGAAATCAGAGCAAATGGTGGGCACAGCATTAACCTGTCTGCTGCAGTAGTTTTGAATGTTCTTCCTGAGCTCAGCCATTGTGCTGTAAATGTATCCAGGTATGGGCTGGGTAGTAACATATTTTTAGAGTAACAGGCCTGGAGTGATTTCCCAAGTTGATGGGGCTATTCTGTCCCCTGTGTCAGGAAAATCATCATCTAGCTGAATTTGACCCATTGCTATAAGGCTCTTCTAGAGAGCCAGTGCTTTTTCTGCTTCCCTGGAGGCTTGTATTTAAAGAGGGTGTCACTGGTGATGAACTGGGGAGAAGTAAATCTGCCTGTATCTCCTTTGAAGGAATTAAGTTGAGTGGAGGCTTGAGTAAATCAGGGATCCATATTTATTACAGGCACTGACAGAGATAGGAATCAGAGCAAAGAGCTGTCTGTGAGGGTTGCAGGGCTTTCTCACTGACGAGCATCTCTGAGCCTTTCCTCACAGCATGCACATTTTGTATTCTGGCCTTAACCACCGTGCCTGGCTGCATGCAATGCCCATGACATGTCATACATGTCCCCATTTTTATATCCCAACTTGCAGGCAAGGGAGATACCTTGGGGCTGAGAGAGACTCCACCTTCCCTCCCTGCTCCCCATAGCTTTCATCTGCTTTCCGCTAGCCCTTGAAAGCATCATGGAGGGAGAAAGAGAAAGGGAAGAAATTGAAACGCGTCCCAGGGTGGAGCCTGATGTTTCTTAAAATCAGACATTGCCTGGAGTATGGAAGCCCAGATGATGCTGTACTCACCGATGCTTGTGGTTAATGAGGAACAAAGAAGATCCTGCCCGTATCCCAGCTGCGCATTCCTCCCAGTGCAGACGGGCTGCTCAGGAGGTTCAGTGCCTGGATCTGGATGCAGACGTGTGGTGCTTTCTCAGTGGATGACTGTGTGGATGCATCTAGGTCTGCCTTTCTCACAGGAGATGGTGCTTTGTGATGTGGATTTCATTGGGAGGGAATTGGGAGCTGTTGTTTGTATTCTTCCATGGCGACCGCTTCCTCAGCTGCCTCTGTCCCTTCCTATTTCACTATTTTCCTCTTGCAGCTGGCTAAGCGTCAGCTCTCTTGTCAGCTAATTGCACTGCTTTTATGCGTGAGGAGGATGGTGATGGCGGGGGAGGGGAGGGGAAGAAACGAGGGTGGGGGGCGGGGAAGAGGGGAGGGGGAAAGGTTATGGGAGAATGGGTGGAGAGAAGAGCTGAAAACACCCCCTCTCAGTGCCACCTCTCCTCCAATTGGCTGAGAGGTGCGAAATATCTCCCATCGCTCTGAGCATGTGTTAGAATGCAAGGGAGCTTGTCTGTATCAGTGTTAAAGGTCCATCTTGCCTGGCACTTGCAGAGCTGATCCGTACTTTAGTCTCAGGCACAGGTCTCACTTCTGGTGCCAAGTACTGTACAAATAAGTCTGAGTTCTCCCTGTTCCGGGTGTGAGAAAGAAAGTTTTGTTTTTGCAGTAGAGAACTAGTTTTCTGTATTCAAAGGTAGTTGTGTAGTCATAATAAGGAGAAATGCTAAGTAGGTAAGTGGACAGTAGAAGGCCTCAGTGTTCCAAAATAAAGTAGAAGCTTGAGAAAAAGAAAATGAGCAGTGTGAGAACAGTAAAACAAAGATCCCAAGTTCTCAAAACATAAGAAAGGAGAAATTAAAGGGTGGAAAAAAATAAAAATTGTACATATGTGGTATAGAGGAGCGTTGAGTAGCTTGTGAACCTGTAGTACTCAGCCAATGAGGAAACAGGGGAGGTGATCAGGCATCGGGTAATAGGGAAGAAAAGGTTATGATTTGTTTACTAAAATGCACTCCTGATTGACAGGATGCCTGCCATTGCAATCATGAATAAAATAGTTTCATAGAAGATCCTGTCTGAAGAAAATTATTTGAGATTTTTCTCACAATTTGGGGGCTCATCTGGGATTTTTCTATTTCTTCTATTATATCAATAGGTAGAGCAGGGCTGTGAACTCCACATTTGCCTGCTGCACTAGGATTTTCCTATTACCACCTCTTAATGATGCATTTGATTTTCTGGGGGGGGCTGTTCCATGGACAGAGGGACTGCAGTGATCTAGAGAGCAGGCCAGGGTGAGGAGATGAAGGAATGGGATATGGTGAAAGCAGAATTCTACTTATTGCACCTCTTTTTTCTGCTACAATAAGAACAGGAATCCTGTGGTCATCTTGGCTCCCATGCAGTCACAGTATGGTGCTGGGGGGTTCCATCAACACTTTTGGTAAACACTGGCAAGGTCAGCAGGCTGAGGAGAAGGGCTGATGTGCTATGTTGCTGGCTAAGTCATGATGTCATGAGGCCCTGCTCTGGAGGAGCCCTACTGACAAACACTCCTTAGATGCCCACCTAGGAAATGCCTCTCTAATCACCTCAGCCATTTCATTCTTCTGTAACCACATGTACCTGCTAGGTGCTCCCATCCTCACCTGCTGGGAACTGGGACCTTGGGTTCATCTGCAGGGAGGTAGGCCTTATGCAAGTGGCATAGCACCATTGCTGACATTGCTTTCTTAGGATCAGCAGCTCCTACTGGATGAGATGCTGAGGGCAGTATTTCCTCAGTGGTAGCTAAGCACTAGCAGCTCCTAGCCATGTGCATCATCAGCCTGGTAGTTCCTGGATCATACCTCAGAGGAATGGTGGGGTATCCCTCATCCACATCTCTGTTTGGGCCAGGATACACAAGATTCTTAGGGATGCTTTAGAGAGGCATTATATTTCTTTAAGGTCTAAGAAGCAGCCAGAAGATCAGTTGTGACTGAAAGAGATGCTAGAAAGTCTGTAAAACCTGACAGCTTCAAAGTTGCTTATCAAAGTCAGCAGGGTAAGGTTAATATTTGCATTTTACCTTCACTTTTATATGAGAAATGCTATCCTCCTGTGGTGGTTTAACCATGCTAGGCAGCTGAACACCACAACCGCTCTCTCACTCCCCCTCCTCAGATGAGGAGGGGAAGAAGCAAAGGAAAGAACTCACGGGTTCAGATAAGGATAATTTAATTAAAGGAAAAAAAATAATAATTATTAAGGAAATATTATTATTAATAAAACATTTTAACCAAAGGGAGAAAAGGAAAAGGGAAAAGGGAGGGGTAAAGGGAAAAAAACAAAACAAGTAAAGGCTATGTGGAAGTGCAGAGGAAAGAAATTACTCTCTACTTCCCACCAATGAGCGATGCTTGACCACATCCTTGAAGCAGGGCCTCAACGCACGTAGCTGGTGTTCAGGAGGAGGACAGACGTTTTCACAACGAGAGCCCACTCCTCCCCTCTTCTTCCTTTTTCCACCTTTTATTGCTGAGTGTATCCCTTTGGTTGGTTTAGGTCAGCTGCCCTGGTGATGATTCTTTCTCACTTTTTTGCCCACCCCCTAGGAGGGTTAGAGAGAGTCCTGATGCTGTGCCAGCACTTCTCAGCAGCAGACACAACACTGGTGTGATACCACTGCTGTTCTAGCTACAAGTGCAGAGCGTGGCACTGTATGGGCTGCTGCAGGGAAAGTTAACATCCCAGCCAGACCCAGTACACCTCCATGTATTCCAAGACAGTTTATACCTAATAGCATACATATACATAATACAACTCTGTATGAATGCCATCTACTGGCTGTGGTCCTTGGACTTGGAGCAAGTGTGCTGCTTCAGGTCACCAAGGCACTGCTTGTATTTTGCTGAGCTGATGCACAGTGTGAAGGGTTGAGTTAGCCCATCTCCACTTGCCAGCCCAAATGTTTTTTTTCAGAGTACATTTTGTTTTGGTATGCTGGTACATAAAAAGTGAACACTTCACTGAGCTAATTTTCCAGCATTGCAATTCCCCCAAGGATTCTCCTGTTCCTCCAACTGCTGAGCACAACTCCTGCAGATTCCTGCTGACTTGAAGGAGGCAAGGGAATGCATTGTGCGGTATCAGGACCTTCCCAATACTGTTTTTTTGTTGTTGTTGTTTTGTTTTTGTTTGTTTGTTTGTTTGTTTTTTTTTTTTTTTTTCCCTGCTCCAGTCCCTCTAGTGTTTCCATATGCTCCTCTCACCTAGAATAGCAGGTTTTTAAGTTACTTGGTAGCTTTTTTCACTTCTGGCAGCAAGAGGTTGTGCTGATGGGGACTTTGCAGTCCTGCCAGTCACCAGCAGCTCAGAGGCTCTAGCTGACTTTCTTAAATGTGTGAGCCTGTAATATAAAGTATTGGCTTGATCGAAAGTGCTGATATTATTGCTATTAGTGCAAATCCAGCTGTTTCTCTACACTGATGGAAATCGAACAGTGAGAAACCTCAGGCTTTCTGAGAAGTTTTGGAATCGGCCACAGGAGGGCAGTGGATCCAGCAGTGGATCCAGCCCAGCTTGTGGAGAAACCTGTCTCTTCTGGGTGTAACAGGACATACACAAAGCAGACTGTGGAGGTCACTTTGCACCAGGAGATGGCTGGGTCTGAGGCGTGAAAGTGTCCTGATGGCTTTTTCCAAGAGGAAAACAGAGTCGGTAAGTTTGACCTCTAGAAAAGTTCGATGGCTCACTGAAAACGGGCTGAGATGCTTTTCTAAAAGCCAGTATTGAAAAGATCCTGCTGCTGCCCCGAGGTGGGGTTCTGCTGGAAGAAAACGGATGAGAGATGCTCGCTCTGTTCTTTTAATGACAGCTGAACTCAAACCTGCCCCAAGTGCAAGGGGCTGCTTGGGACAAGCTGCTGGAGCTGAGAGCTCAGTGCTGTGTGTGCACTGCAGGGCTGTGGACTGCTCGTGTGTGTGCGCATTTGCACGCATGTTCATGTGGTTTCTAGGAATCGTATAGAAATTAAGGGCACTTTAAATGTTTTTCTTATTGGCCAGACATTAAAATATTTGAGTCCGGCTGAACATCCCAGAGATGGAGTGCAGTTCAGGCCTTGGTGGATGAAAGGGGTCCAAGATTTCCATACTCATAGATCTCTTTCTCCATTCACATTCCCATCTCCTGACCCCAACAGGTGGAGGTGACTGCAGACTCTGACAGTCCAAAAGCCCAGATGTGAAACATCCATAGAATGTTTACTCTTCTTTCCATCTCTTTTTAACAAACTTCAACACTTCCCAAATTTTCCAAAAGTCACTGGCATTTTATTAATCCTGCAGTGTGGCAATGACTGAGGTGATGGTGCCCAGCTTAGTGCTGAGCAAATTCCGATGCTAAGCTGGTAGGAGCCCATCTGAACTGTGACTGCTGCTGTGATGAGCAAGGCTGCTTGCGACACTGTGTCTGCCTGCCTGTTTTCCCTACCAGCTTTTGTACCAAGTGACCACTTTCAGTTCAAGCTGACAGTGGGCTCAAATTCATGGGGATATCAGACTCTTACATGAGGTGTTCAGGAAAATAATGTGAGCCCCTAATGAATTATATAGTCCAGTGTGAGCTCAGCCTCTTCAAATTAAGACCCAGTGAATCTACTCAGGAACAGGATATTTTGAATACCCAGCTATGGGAGAAGCTTTCCAGAGTTTACACCTTACTAGGCACCAGAGAACCCAAGCAGGATATGTAAGGTCCACAGAAATCCAGCTTGCTCAAACTGCTTGAGGAATGGCTGATTTTAAATGCCTGTGGGTTTCTCTTTTACAAATCCACCTTCTATTTTTCTCCCTTGCAGTTCAGGCAGAGGTTACAGGTTTTCTCTTCATTTACAAGAGTAAGAAATACATGTTTTATTTTAAACAGTCAATTACAACATCTCAGGAACTGGAACTTAAAAACAGCATGAAGCTCTGTGTGACTCTCAAACTCAGCAGGGCTGGTGATACCACAGCTTGCAGTGGTTCAATGGGCCTGGTGTATGTCTGTGAATTTTCAGAGAGGAGACTGCAGGACCTGGATACTTCCCTTTCCAGCTTGTGATAAAATGAGAAAGATTAAGTCTGGAACGCACCGCCAGAGATCACCTAATACAACCCTCCTCTCAAAGCGGGGTCAGTTAAGGGGTTGCTCAGGGCTATGTCTAGTCGGGTTTTGATTATCTCCAAGGATGGAGACTCCACAGCCTCTCTGCACAACCAGGGTTTGGCTACCCTACAGTAAAAATGATAATTTTTCTCTTCTATTTAAAAGGAATTGTATTTCAATTGATGGGCATTGCCTCTTGTCCATTTACTGGGCACCACTGAGAAAAGTCTGGCTCCAATCACTTTAAGCTAGCCTGGCTGTAATTAAGATGAAACATTTGTTTGTAGGAAAAATAAAAAGTTATTTTGGTTCCTTTGACATTATTTACAACTTTGGTTCAAGTTTGAAATGAAAAAAATAAAGAGTATTTTGGGGGTGAAAAACTGCAGGCTTTGTTTAAGATATGCTTGAAATTAAACTCTTTAACTTTTTATTGCCCTGTGACATTCTCTGTTTGAAATTTGCCTGCCTTTAATTAAAAAGGAGGGGACCACAACTGCCTTCAAACATGCATTTGAAAACAGAGAAATGCCTTATTTTGGGGAGAACAAAATGTTTTCATTGTCTTCACTTAAAGAAAACAAAAAAAATTTGCTGTAACTAATAGAAAGGTTTCATTTGGGGTTGACCTAAAGAAAAAAATGTTTTCCTCCTTCTAATTTCTTTTGATTTTTAAAGGATACAGCTATTCGCACATGTCTAAGCTTCACCTCTAGGAATCTAAGAAGAGGAGCAGGGGAAGGAGGCCACCATTGGGATCTGGCAGGTTTCTGAAATGGGTTGGATAGGACTTAGTTCTGTTGAACAACAGTTGTTGCAGATCTGAATTCTCCTTTGCAAATTGCTTATTTTTTAACTATGCCTTTTGTGGGGTGTTCCAACTGGGTGTGGGAGCATTGTGTGAGTATCAAGCTGGTTTATTGTGGTGTGTGATCGATTGTTTTGGGATGGAGATGCTTCCATGCTGGGTCTCAGCAGGAAGGACTTGAAGGGATCAGTAGGAGGAGGGATCAGGAGTGAAAGAGAAGGTGAGCAGAGGATGGCATGTGTGCTGCTGGATCCTGAGACAGCTAGAGGCCTCACTTACCATCGATGGGTTTCATAAATCTTGCTTGCTGCAACAGCTAAAAGATGTGCGGTAATTCCTTACTGGGAGGCCAGAGGGGATAAACTGGAAGCACCCAGGGTGCTGGTGTGGTAACTAAGCAGAACTGTCAGGTTCTGCCCCTTTCTAGGGCCCATCAAGGTAATTTCTGTTAAAGGCAAACCAGGGCTGGCTGGAACTGGGGTGGGCTTGGATGTGTGTAGGGCAGCTCAATCTCAGCGTGGGCAGTGCTGCCAGGCATGGCTGTGCTCTGTGCTTGCTGCTGCTGAGATCAGCTCAGTCTTGGCGGAGCTGGAGACCACAGAATAAGTATGTGGAAACCCCTACACCCTCACCTTGCAGTGTCTTCCAGTTCTTCCTGGGAGGTTTGTCTTCTCCATTTGAGGTTTTTATAGGATGATTGCTGCAGTTTCCAGTCTGGAGATGACAGCGCTCAAAGCTATTGGCAGCAAAACCTGTTTGGGCACTGGTGTGAAATAACTAAGTGGGGTTGTGATGCACATCCCACTGCCCTGAGGATCTATGCCTGTTCCCATTGCATCAGGCTCTTTGCTTCAGGTGTTTTCAGGTTGGGAAGGGCCAGGTACCATTAGTGTTTTGGGCTGCACTGGACCAGAGCATGCTGAGTGCACGTTTTAGAGCAGCAGAAGCCTCTGCCTTTCCTCCTAACTGCTTCCTTCTGCTCTCTGCATTTTGCAGGACATTAGTGCTGCTGTGTGCTCTCGCAAAACTCAGATCTGTGGGTTCAGATGGATGAGTGAGCATGAATCCTAGGAGCTGCAAAGGGCATGGAGAATGCAGCGTGAAGGAACAATCCATTCAGGTGAACACCACCTGCATCTATAAGGTCACACATTTCCCAGTCTCAAAGGAAAAAGAAAGTGCCCAAATGTTTCTGGAAAAAAAAGCACCATGATTCCCAATTGAGACTGCTGGCAGTACCTTTCCTCCTCTCCTATGAAGTGACATCCAATGTCTTGACCAACATTACTGAGCCATCCTGGGGCTGTGGGGGGAATTAGCACCCATGGGTCCCACCAGCCTCCTACAAAGGAAGAGGCAACATGGTAAAAGAGAGAGGGGAGGCTGGTTCTTCCCCAGCTGCAGGTTTCCTGTCTGAAGGCAGCACCCTGTGGTGGAGTGCAGCCTGGGCTGTGTCAGTCAGAGGTTATACACGTTTGCTCTAAGGAGGCTGCTAGGTTACAGAGCCCCGAGGACTCAGCTGGAAGGAGCTGTAGCATAGGCAGAGGCAGCTGTCAGGAAAGCATAGCCCAAACCCAGCATCACAGTTGTTTGCTGACAGGCCCCATCACTTTATGTGGCTATTGAACCTGTCTGGAGAGGCTTTAGGGGGCAAATCCAGCAGAGCTAGGGCTGCTTGGGAAAGTGGAAAGATGGAGAGAGTTGCACCAGATATTTGTGGCATATAATGAAGAGAGCCCTGACATAAAAGCCCTGACATAATTTTCCTACTCAAATCCTGTTGGTATTTTTAAGGCATTTAAATGAGAAAATGGTGTTTATCACAGGGTGATTTGCATGAGTAAACAATGAAGGCAAGCATCCTGTGCTTGCTCACTGTCATGGTGTGGACTTGCAACCTTCTGCAGAGAGACAGGCTGCCTCATTCCTGCCAGCCGGCACTTGGTCCTTGTGCAAGAGACGAGAGCATCACCATTGGACCGTCATCCCTCCTGGAGAAGCACCTATGGTTCTTGCCACATGTAGTTTCCCTGCATGGACAAGGCTTTCAGCCTGGCAGTAGTGTGAGGAAGCACAGCCCAAAGCAAGCCAGGCTGCTCCCTGCAGTGGAGCAACTCCAGCAGGGCCAAACTAGGGCTGCAGGTTTTTGCAAACCTGCTCGTGGCAGAGGAAACAGCATGTGTGTCTGGGCCCCAGTGCCTGAGCAAGTCAAGGTGTCATATGTGACAGGACGTTCATTAGTCTTACATAAACACTTGTCACGTTGGAATGGGCTTTGTGAGACAAGCTCATTTGTGATGGGGATGGAGTGTGGGGAAACAGAGACCTTGACCGGCAGGTTGGTTATGCTCTCTGACAATCTGAGGGCTTAAGGCTACCACCCAAAAGCTCTCTGGGGCAGCAGCCCCAGGCCAATCCTCTTCCCAGGCTCTGCACCATGGTAAAACCACATCGTCTTCCACTGCAGTGCTGTTCTCCAAACTCCTGCACCAGGGAAAGATATTTTGGGGTAGAAATTAGATGCTGTAGAAGGATGAAAGTGGATGAGGTTATTTCATCCCCCACTCTCCCACCTAAGGTTTGAACTCTTAGTTCAGGTCCATCACAAAGGACAAAAGTATCTGGGAGAGATTATGGCCCTGGTGTGGGTGCTGCTGTTAAGCTCAACAAAATGGTGGTAAGAGGGCATTGTGTGGCCCAACCTTGCTGGACTTGTTTACATCTCATAAAATGCAAAATTTCACCCACACCCTCCTCCCTGATGATTAGCTGCAAATCCTTACTCCTCTTTTCGCCTGTTTGTCTTCCTGAGTAAGAAAATATCATGCAGAAAGGCATAAACAGTGCTGTCCAGTGACCTGCTTTATTTTATTTTATTTTATTTTATTTTATTTTATTTTATTTTATTTTATTTTATTTTATTTTATTTTATTTTATTTTATTTTATTTTATTTTATTTTTTTATTTAGCTGAACTGGGGCTGGCCCTGGCTTGGGGAGTGGATTGTTTAGTGTCAAAGTAGCCGTGATTCAAAGCATCCTGGGCCTTGGCTGCATTCACACCTGTTTGGTTGGGTGGGATCTTCTTCAATTGAGTGCAGTGGGCTGCAGTTTTTGGAAGTTCCTTGCTGTTTTTAGTTTCTCTAGGATTAATTTGGCCCTTCTAGACTATGTTCATTTCCCAGTATCTTGCAGGAGAGGAAAACAGCATCTGATGGCCCAGGCAGCTGCTCAAAGGTTGCATGGTCTGGAGAACAGAGGCAGCAATGCTGTCTGACCTTGCTGACAGGCAGGGAAGTCCTCCAGAGCCAGAGAGAGCAATGTTAACAGACATTGCTGGATCTCAACCCTGCAACCTTGTTGTCAAAGGAGTCTGTGGATGCTAAAATTTTGTACAGATTTAAGAGGACACTGGGCAATTGCATGGAAGAGAAATTGCTGAGAGGTTACTAAGTACGTCTGGCTCAAGAGTTCCTCTGATTTGGAAACAGCTGGAGACTGGGAGAGGACTTGCAGTAATATCATATGTGCTTGTCTTATTCTCATATTTCTCTGGGCATCTTCTTACAGTCACTGCTAAAGAGAAGCTACGAGGCAAACTGAGCCATTGGCCTGACCTGGTGGGGCTTTTTGTGTGAGGACCTTGTCTCTTGATTCTTGTTTACAGGGTCATTTCTGGCTGTTCAGGCAATGCTTTGAACTACCTCTCCAGGGAGCTGATGTTGGACTCTGCTCCTGGCCAAGTTGTGAACCAGTGAAGCCATTTCTTAGAGCTGCTCGAGATGAACTGAGAGCCTAAGCTGTTTCCATCTCAGCACAGCATGAGAAGTATGGCTTGATCCTGCTCAGGTGCAGGAGCGATAAAGGGAGATGGTTGAGGTGACCCTTCCTTCTGCTCTGATTCATTTATCTTCAAGGCTTCTCTTACCCTCCTTCAAACTGTGTCCCTCCCTTTCCCTGTATAGTGCCCTCACTATTCTGCTTCTCTCCTTCCTTTGTTTCCCTACATCCTCCTTCCAGCTTCATTCTGCCCCATTCTTTTCCTTTGATTGGATGTGTGAAAAAGATCCCAGCCTGCCAGCAAGGCTACAAAAAACTACAGTTTGCCAGTAACTGGAGTTGTTGAGGAGGGGAAATTGAAGCAAACAAGTAAATGGGCCATGAAAACCAACATCACTCAAGAATGCAGCATTTTAAATCTGGCGATGGGCTAATATCTGTAGTGACAGCTCCAGAGAGGCTTTTCTCCTCTGCTTTAAAATAGAAGATTGTTTTATTTATTTATTTTATTTATTTATTTGTGTGAGTGTGAGTGTGTTCTGCAGTAAGTCCCACAATCAGAACTGCTTAGCAGCAGAGGGATGTCATGTGTCAGTGGCAGAGAAAACTGATCGTTTCTTTTTCAGGATGTAAGTTGATTCAAATGGATGGATTGGTGGGATTCATGCAGGGGTTTTTAATGTGCTTAGAATTATCCCTCCAGCCTTGCCCACCCAAAGGAAGCTGCAAGTGATGGACTTTCAGGGTGAGCTTCATGGCATATTGTCTGTTGTGGAAGGTTTTGCACCTGCCTGGTTCTTGGATCCATCCCCACTTCAAAGCAGGTGAACTTTCTTTCACCAGACATCTCACAGTGAAAAGGAATGGTAGAATGGGGCGGAGGTTGTCTTTTCATCTTGATGTAGTTCATCAATGCCAACTACATCCATAGTTGGATTTTGTATGAGTTAGCATTAAGGTAAAATGTACAGCACCTCATCTTGGGTGTCTTGTTAGGAGGTTTAGCTGGACATAAAGGCATGACCTCTTCCAGCAGGAAGGCAATGCCTTCTGTTTGTGGGTCCAAGTGCTAGTTCTGATGCAGTTCTGTAATAGCCAGGCTTAGTTGGGCCTGTCCTGGAACCTGGGAGAGGCTATTCCCTTGCCACAGCCATTGAGGGAGCTGCCTTCTAATTTCAGGTTGTATTTTACTGTGAAGAAATTCATTTCACCATGCAGGGATATGTTCTTGTGCTAATGTTTGGCCTTAGCTTTGTCAGCTTTTGTCCCTTCCTAGCAAGGAACTGATGGGAATGAAGACATTTGGATAGGGGGAACCAGGGAATACACCCTGGATGAAATCAAGGGGGCATGGCCTTATCCTGATGCTTCCAGGATAACAGCTGTGCAGTAGTCATTGGTGCTGTGTATTTTTTGAAGGCTTGAGTCTAGGACAGCGGGGCCTGATCATATACCAGGGGAGAAGAATCAGCCATTGTATTGGAGAAGAGCTAGTATGGTAGAGGCCATGAGTTTTTCTGTGGTCTTTGCTTGATTGCTTCTGAAGGGCTTGGATTTTTGTTGTTGTTGGGAAGCTGTTGATGTGAACTACTTGAAAACACCTGGTACAAAGTGAATGATTTCCCTTGGAGATGCTTAAACTCCTATTGAACTTAGAGCCCATAGAGAAAGCAGTTAACTCTTGTATTTTATTATCTAATAATAAACATTTATTATTGCTGTTATTCACGAATGAGTGCCATCAGTACAACAAGTCTTCAAGTGGTGACAGGAGCATAATAAATTTTGCTGCCAGTTCATGCCCTGTTCAGTGGAGAACATTTTTTGGTTTTGGATTCCCAAGCTGTTGACAGCTGACATCTAAGTACAGGCTTCCCCAGTGAAACACCCTGTGACCTTGACATTCACGTGTGAAGGGTTAATAAGGGCTTTGCTTTGCCTCTACATTCACATCTGCTGATTAATTCCAGCCAGGTGTCTATGGTTCAGGTCTTAAAACAACAATTGCTGAACTGTCTGGGAACACTTATTTAGGCTTCACTCTGCAATTCCAAGTATGGATAAATATTTGCACCTCTGTGGCTGCAAGACACCTTTGAGATATGAAGGCAATTACTGTAGGAGTTCTTTACAAGACAAAAAGACTGATTTGCTGGGGAGCAGTGGTGGTTCAGAGGCAGACAGGACTTGTGGGCTCTGTTTGCAGTTCTTTCTGGGTGGTCTTGGGGAAGGTCACGGGGCAGTTGGGTTTGGGTGCTGGAGGGGTTGTCATCCTACAGCACCTCTAAGGGAATTCAAACATGCTTCCACCTCCCACTGATTTTTGGCTTTACATTTTCTGGGCCATGGTTCCCCCCAGTGATCTATTTTACATGGGAGAATGAGGAGAAGAAATGCAGACATGGAATCCACAAGCATGTGCAAAGCCTTGAGATACTCCGAGGAAAGACCCTGTATGGCTTAACGATCCTGGAAAATATGTTTAATTTTGGTGATTTCCTGTTTCCATCTAGGAGTAGTTCAATAGCTGTAGTATTCTGCCTCTTTCCATTGAAGAAAACAGTGGTTTTCAGCTATATCTTTGTGGGGATCCAATCCTGCAACTCTTAATTTCTGGCTTTCAATAGCATGCTATCATGTGACATGTTCAAGGATAAAAGAAAAAATAGTGTCTGCCTTCTGGTGAGGGCAATTCTGCTTATCTGCATCTCACTGGATATCTGGGGACCTCAAATTACATGCTCTTCTAAATATGTTTATGATGGCCCTGCTGTTGCACCTCTGATGATTTTTGACATCTCTTTTTTCTGGGTTTGGGTTTGGTGAGGCTGCACCTCGAGTACTGTGTTCAGTTTTGGGCCCCTCACTACAAGATAGACATCGAGGCCCTGGAGTGTGTCCAGAGAAGGGCAACAACACTGGTGAGGGTTCTGGAGCACAAGTCTTATGAGGAGCGGCTGAGGGAGCTGGGATTGTTTGGTCTGGAGAAGAGGACCCTCAGGGGAGACCTCATTGCACTCTACAACTTTCTAAAGGGAGTTTGTGATGAGGAAGGGGTTGGCCTCTTCTCTCAGATAGCTAATGATAGGACTCAAGGAAATGGCCACAAGTTGCACCTGGGGAGATTTAGATTAGATAGGAGGAAAAACTTTTTCTTGCAAAGAGTGATCAGGCACTGGAACGGCCTGCCAGGGAAGTGGTGGAGTCACCGTCCCTCGCGGTGTTCAAGAAGCGCCTGGACAAGGTGCTATGAGATATGACTTAGTAGCTTAGTGGGTAGTAGCGGTGATAGGAGGACGGTTGGACTAGATGATCTTGTAGGTCCTTTCCAACCCTGTGTTTCTATGTCACAAAGGAACCACTCTATGACAATTCTATGACATAAAGCAAATTGCATTGTGACTTAAGCCATTTGGGCTTAATCAATGTCTTGCTCTGGCCAGCAATACATGTAACCCTCCTGAACTGGAGTGTAAATTAAAACTCACCTCCGACATTGTCATTGACTGAATTCAGAGACATATATGGGCTACAGGATCTTTATTATTTGGCCAAGTAAATGGCTTCTCAAGAGAGCTCTTTCCTCCAGTGTTTGATGGAGTTGCTTTGTACCTTGCTATCCATACTGCTGGGGAGTCTGTGATGTATTAAAGTTATTGTAATAACTTCACAGGCATTTCCACATTCAAGTGATCATAATAATGCTCACAAAGTACACTCCAGCATGAAGTATTTATGAATTATTCTACTTAAGGTGGAAGAAGAAAAGGAAAAAATAAAATAAAAAAGGAAGAAGAAAAGACCTGGGCTGAATTAATAGCTCTGGAAGAACCATAAATTTAGAGCAAACATATTGCAGAGGGTTATTTTTTGTGTGCAATAAATGGAACATTTATGGCTTTGGTACATAATTTTGGTTTGAATGTTTTTGAAGCGAAGACCTTTGAAATAACTTACAACTTTTTTCCTTTCATTTTAATGTTGCCTTAAAGAGAAACACCAGGCATTTTGGTGCTATGTACAAGGGCAAGCGAAGAGCTAGGTGATAGCACAGTTAACTCAGCCTCTCGTCTTCAATGGTGACCTGAAGCAGGTGAGGAGGATGAAGGTGAACAGGAGGCTGCTCCTGCGGCCCTAAGGGAGATGGTCAGCTCTGGGAGGCTAGCTTCCTCTGAGCCGCACTGGGGTTTGGAGGCCACATGTCTCCCATTCACTGCTATGGTAATAAATATACGTGGTCCCAAATCCTTGCTAGTAATCACCTTGTCTGGAGGCAGTTCTGGAAGCCGTTCACACGCTGCAATGAGACAGACAGCTGTGAGATTTGTCTTCTCTCATTTCCCAACTTGATGGTGATGCTTTTACAGGGAGATGAGGGGGAGAGAGCTGTGGGAAGGGGGGGCGAGCAGGGGGGCGGGGGGGTCATGCAAGGAGTAGCCATTCCATCCACACAGCAGGATTAATGCCAGGCCTGTGTTTATCCTGAATTGGAAAGAAGGCAGATTCTGCCCTTGAGCAAACTGGGGCTAAAGCATTTGCCACATCCCTTGAGAGATGATTGCAAGTGATGGGGAAGCCTTTACACCTCCGATCACCTCCTTCCTGCAGAAGAGGTGGGAGAGCGGACCTGTTTTAGGACGTCTCTCTGGGATGCCATGGACAGTTCTTGGCACAGGAGAGCAGAGACAACCTGCTCCATCCTGCCTTTCCTGAGTCCCTGGAGCTTGCGAGGGGGAGGGAGGGAGCTGGAGCTGGAGCTGCCAGGAAACATATCTGATTCAAGCAGCAAGAATGCAGACACCATTGCTCCTTTTTTTTTTTTTTTTTTTTTTTTGGTTGGTTGATTGGTTTGGTTTGGTTTTGGCTTTGTGGGATTTTTGTTTGTTTGTTTTTTGTTTTTTTTTTTTGGTCCTGTGCTACTTATCATGAGGCATTGGGACCTGAAGCAAAGCCCCAGCTCGTAAATCCTCACTGCTGCCCGGACCCGGAGGGTTTTCTTCCCTCTGTCAAACTGAGTAATCAAAACCCCTCAAACACATTTTTAACTGGGTAACTGTAACTGAAGGCTGTAACTTTCCTTCTGGGGACATCTGCCATGGGCTTGTGCAGGCAGTAGGGAGACACTGGCTCCCATTCCCTGGTGTGAGTGACGCCAACCAGCAGCCGTGACTTCTTCAGCCTGGAAGCACTTAGGACTCTGGGTGTCTGCTGGAGCATGGCACCCACATGGGAGGGATTTGTGGAAATGCCTGCAAAGTAGTGCGTTTTTGGCGGTGCTCCCTCAGGGCCAGGGCTGTGACTGCATAGCAGCTGTGGGGTACTGGTGTGCTGTCCTCTAACTGTTAAAGCATCACAGGTGAGGAGCAACTAATGACTGAATAGTTGTGAGACTGTGCTAGAAATCGTGGGATTTCAACTGAATCTGTTAGAATAAATTACCTGGGTGTGGAGGCAACTTGTCTCCTTGCTTTGAACTCATGAGTTGTACAAGCTGCAAGTTCAAAAGGAAAGGACCACAATGTGGACATTCCCCTGCCTTTGCCCCATCCTGGCTCCCTCCACCCAGCCAGCCCGTTCTCCTCACTGCTCCCTGGTCCCCACAACAGCTTCTTGGTCTCTCACTGGGGCAGAGCCAGAGTCCTGCCAGGACCTTCCCTCAAGGCAAGATGGAAGAGAGACATCCTGTGCTGAGAGAGGGGGGAAATGCTCTTGTCTTGATCTGCAGCAGAAGGATATTGCCAGAAATCCTGCAACACTTGGTTTCTATCTCTGCCAAGATGGTTATCATTTATTGTACTAACTCTAGCTGTACCTGACATCCACAGAAATGTCTAATCCTGTTTTAGAGCTAGCTACATTCTTGGCCTCTCTACCTCCTCTTTTCTGTGCAAACCATCTTTTCTGTGCTTCCTTTCACTCAGAGGGGCATGAGGCTGGAACAGGTTGCCCAGAGAGGTTGTGGATGCCTCCTCCCTGGAGGTGTTCAAGGCCAGGTTGGATGGGGTCCTGGCAAACGTGATCTAGTGGGTGGCATCCCTGCCTATGGCAGGGGGCTGGAACTAGGTGACCTTTAAGGTCCCTTCCAACCCAAGCCATTCCATGATTCTATGACTCCAGATGACTGGGCTGTGCTAGAAATGCACCTTCCAATCAAAAACCTGTAGAGAGGTTTCTTAGCTGGCTGGGTAGGACATTTTGTAATGGGAGCCTGTTATGGGGCTGGTGCAGGGCAGATGCTGCAGCTTTTTGGGTCTTGGTGCTGACAGCACAGGCTGTATGTGAATGTGCCTTCCCTCAGCTGCTGACCGAGCCTCTGTGGGCTGAGGTGAGTGATGATGAATGTCTGTTTTTCTGAAGATACTGGCACAACGCTGCATTTGCAGGTACAGGTTACATCTCTGACTTATAATATTGAGGAAATAGGGAGAAACAGAGAAACTGATTAAAGAGGTGGATGTAGTTTTGATGGAAAGGCTGTTACCCCCCCTCAAGGGCTAGTTTTCTTTGATGTTGGAAAAGTGTCAAGACCTGAGGATGTCCCTGAGTCTCCTTGTCTCCCTGCTGAGAGCCAGAGGGGGCCAGACTCACAGACACACACTGCAAAGGGATGCCAACAGCAGCAAGTCTATCTCCAGCATCTATAACAGGACAGAAAGCAACCCTAACTTTAAAGAAATTAAGAGACTGAGAGAAGAGATCCTTGTTAATTAGCATTTTACTAGTGTAAGTGCTGAAAAACCTCCAAGCTATGGCTGTTTTTTGTGCAGGATCTGCAGGTTCTCATTAAGCTGGTGTGGTTTCTCATTGTAACAGTGGTGCCTGATGGACTTCCCTGCTGGGAGGCAGAAAAATCTTAAATGAAAGTCTACAATAGCTAATTGCAAAGGGTGCCCTGCTTTGGTTCCTGTCTTAGAGGAAGCAGGAAGCTACTGCATAAATGTTGGTTCAGGGTTGTTTAGCACAGCAAGGCATTTTTCACAGGTAATGTGCATTTCTGAACTGTTTTGCACATTCAGGATGGAAAGCACAGTAAACCAATGGACAGTTGATAATTAGAGGGCAATTTTCTGATTTACCCTGGCTGGAATCAGATCTGTAGCAGGCCCCTGAGTGGTTTCGGGGAGGCTCTGAAGCTGTAGTTCTCTGTTCAGCCCTTTATCTAGGGTGCTTTCTGCAGCCTCTGCAGTGGCTGCTCCACACCTGCATGGGTGTAAAGTTCACTTCTCAAGCCCGTAAATTTAAATAGATCAGGAGACAGCTGGAGTCTAATCCAAAGCAGTAGGACAGTGTGAAATAGCTTCCCGGAGTGCCTTCCTGCTGTGCTGGATGCAGATTTGAGGTATTCTGCACAGGGCAGGCTGCCGGCAGCAAACAGGGTCCCACATCCTGGAGGATCCAGGCGTTGTCTGTAGGTCTCTGCTCAGATGGCAAGTGTTCCTTTCTGCCACTGCCACACAGGACACTGAGCACCAGAGGGACTTGGGCCTCTCTGCACCCTTGGAAGCCTCCTTTGCTGGTCACTGGCACCTAGAGCTGAGAGAAGGTTGTGCTGCCTGGATGAGATTTTGGGAGGGGATGTTATGGGGTGGCTGGGAGAATATAGTTTGCTCCCTGTGGTTGTCATCATGTCCTTTGGTCCATTTGCCCCTGGGTCTCCAAGCAAGCAAAGTGCCAGAATCAGCTGGGGCCAGCCTGAGAAAAGGAGAATGCTAATGTAAAACCCTTCAGCTGCACTGAGGCACATGAATACCTTTCTCTGTCCCCTCCAGGCTGGATTAACAGGTCTTTTCATTTTATTCTTGTAGGAAAATGTTATTCCCCCTACATTTGTTTCAGAGTTGAGTCCTGGTTCAGACATGTTCCCTGTGACAGCACTACACCAGAACACTGGAATTCTTGAAAATACCATGGTGGGAAAGAGCCATGAAACATCAGACATTACATGTTCAATGTGCATTGAGGATACATGAGGATATCACTCCCTGGGGGCTGCAAAGAGCCACTTGAGCAGAGAAATGCAGGTTTAACAAGCCAAAGGCCCCCTTCAGACCCTAAGCCCCAGAGTGCTCAGTATGCCCTAGCATGTGGGGCTGGTTCCTGCCTCACTCAGACCTGTTCCAGCCAGTGGATCTCAAGGCCCCAGGGGAGTCCCTGCCAAGAATGCCAGCCCTGACTGTAGATTTTGAATGCTTTGAGGGGTGAGGCAGTGTTTGCATTTCAGGGAAGCAGGATCTGTGTGGAGATGGGGTTTCCAGGCACATCTCTGCGGTAGCTGGATATCGCCAGAAACAGTTGCTTTCAATAGCACTGGTGTCTGTTCACTTAGCTGATGTGTTTATCCATTGATCTTCCAGATCAGTGGCCTCCCAGAGGCCTTTTCACTTAACGTTTTAAATGACCTTGTGATGTGTAGCCTGAAACTGATGGGTTTTGGGGGAATTAACCTGTTGTCCAAGCCCTTAACTTAACTGTGTCTTCGAGAACAGCCTGAAAAATTGGACATGAGCATGCAGCACACACTTGCAGCCCAGAAAGCCAGTGGTACCATGGGCTGCATCAAAAGCAGCGTGGGCAGAAGGGCTCTTCCCTCATGAGACCCCACATGCAGTGCTGTGTTCAACTCTGGGGCCCCCTGAACAAGAAAGACATAGACCTGTTCGAGCAGGTCCAGAGGATGGCCACAAAGGCTGGAGCACCTCTCCTACAACTCTCCTACAAAGAAGGGCTGGGAGAGCTAGGGATGTTCAGCCTGGAGAAGTGAAGGCTCCAGGGAGACCTTATTGCAGTGCTTCAATAATTAAAGCGGACGTGTAAGAAAGATGGAGAGAGACTTTTTACAAGGGCATATAGTGACAGGACAAGGAGTAATGGTTTTAAACTGAAAGAGGGTAAATTTGGATTAGAGATAAGGAAGAAATTATTCACTATAAGGGTGGTGAGACCCTGGCCCTGATAGCCCAGAGGAGCTGTGGGTGTCCCATCCCTGGCAGTGCCCTAGGCCAGGCTGGATGGCACTGGGGGAAGCCTGGGCTGGCAGGAGGGATCATGCCTATGGCAGAGGGTGGAACCAGATGAGCTTTAAGTTCCTTCCAACCCAAACCATGATATGATTCTAAGTTAGGATTTTTACATAAAGCAAGGCTGGACAGACCCTACTGTGAATCCTGCATGGATTCACTAATAAGAGGAACAAAAACGAACATGGGGCAAGTTGATTTTTCATTGCTGCTGTTGGATAAGGTTTAACTTGGAGGACTTTTTAACCTTAAAACAGAGATCTTCAGATCTGGGCTAAATTATGCTTCCACGAGCTGTCATTATATCATAAAAACAGCAGGTTAGTTTAAAATTTTTGAACAATTGCCCAGATTAAGTTTGTTAAAGATGAAACCTCTGTGAGTGTTCCTGGATGCATAGAGGAAACCAGGACTAGAATGTTCTGATTTATGAGTGGGGCTGGGGATGCCCAGGAATGAGCAAGCCCTTGGGCAGCCTATACAGAAGAGCAAGAGGCTTAAAAAACCCGCTGAAATGTTTTGCGGTCTGAGAATTTTGCTGCTGTACCAATTTATCTCTGATTATCAGAAATACCACAAATTCCTTCCTGATGACATGCGAGTGTGTTACTGGAAGAGCCAGCTGATGAATTCAGGGTGGGAAGAATACAGCAGAAGGTCCCTTGTTTTTGAAGGAGGGCTTGTGTGCTTTTGGTTGCAGATGTAACTCACGGAGGTTTCCGCAGCCTGCAGAGTTCATGATGCTGTTTTGTGCTCACTGGAGATATGGCCACTGAGCCAGAAGGCATTTTAAAGAGGTAAAATAGCATCCTTGTCTGATTGGTGATGCATTTTGCAAAATAGCCATATCGTCCGGACAGGAAGAGAAAAAACCCAGACCAGTCCCAAACGACAACCCTGTAAGAAGCACATTGTGAAGACAATGCTATTTATAACTCATCATTCTTTGATAGTTTCAAGAAAAAAATGAATAAATAAATAATGTACTGTCTTGTTCTTCAAGTTACCCAAATTTTTTATCCAACACTAAAACCTCACTCTTCAAGGACCTGAACCTGCATAGCCCATACACAGCAGCAGTGGATGGCAGCAGGAGAAGCACCTCAGTCATGTTTTGGAAGTGCAAACAGCAGCACAGGCTGTGCAGAATCAGGCTTGGGCTGGTGCTGGGACCTCACTCTGCTCACACTGACGTCAGGCAGAAGTGCCTGGGGAGTTTGCTGGAGCAGAGTTAGAAACACCCTTGCTGGTGTGAATTAGGTTACAGCATAGCCCCGGGAGGAAGGGGGAATTCATTAAACCACCACCATATGTGGAGTGAGATTATAATTGATTTTAAGTGAGTGCAGCTGACAAGCTGAAAATATATCTTCCCCTCCAAAGAGTTTTTATTCTTTCAGCTCTGCCTTGCTGCAGCTTTCCAATACCACAGATGTACTTATAGGCAATGGTTTGGTATTGGTATGAGCTTTTCCCAGTAGCGATACAGAGCAGACTGAGGAACTATCAATTATAGTAAGCTATTTAAAGAAAGATGCTGCTTTTCTATTGCTCTGCTCTTTGCGGCTGTTCCCACTCTGTGGGAGGTAAGTGGCATTTTCTAGTTTTTACATTAAAGATTTATTTTCATTTTAGTTTCATGTTGCTTCACTGTTGGTTTATTTAGGAGTAGCCTAATGAAAAACCACACCAGCTTCAAGCAAGCAACATAAATTCTACTCCTGGACCTGCAGGATTGCCCTTTGGAGACACTCTTCAGATGCAAATATACAGGCAGGTCCTAAAGTTTAACATCAGATTGCTGAATGTGCATGTCCTTGGCCAGTTTGGGTGATGTGTTTTAGCATAACCTAGCTCTGATCTCAGGAAAGCCACAGTGGTTACCCTTGCTCAGCTGCCACCGAGGAGCCCAGCTTGCCCTGATGATGTTCTTGGATCTCTGAGACCAACCAGCATTGAATTGCTCTTTGTTTGCTTTAGCTTTGATCCCACCAAAGCAAGGTGGTGCAACTACACCAAAACTTTAAATCTAGATAATGGTGCCAAATCCCCCTCTTCTCTGTGCTCTGGGTACCATCATATAGGTCCTTTCTTATGGGAGAGCCCAGCTAGGAGCAGGAGGCCCTTCCAATGGCATCCCAGAGAACCTCCTCCAAACTGGCTCCTCTCTCCCACCACTTCCCTCTTGACTGCTAGGGAGAGAGGATCTTCCTCTCCAGGATGAAAAACATGCTTTTGTGGTCACTGCAGTATTTTTTGTTGTTGCTGCTGTTGTTTTTAAGGGTTGTGAAATGCTCCCACTGAAACTTACTTCTGTGTGTCGGGTGGAGGATGCAGCAAAAAGTCAAACCAACCAAACCAAACCCATTGCAATGCCCCTCCTCCTGTGACTGCCTCAGCCTCCCTGATGCTGGGGAGAATTTTCAGGTGGGATGGGCTCCCCTTGCTGTGATTTAGGGCTCATCTCCCTGTGAAGCTCTTGCTGAGCCAAGCAGGGTGCAGGTCCTGCATTCTCTTTGTTACTCTGCAAAACAGCTGCTTATTTCTGCTTAATCCCTTTCCAAACAGATATGCTTAAATCAGAAAAGTTTGGTGTTATGCCAGCCCATGCAAGAAGCTGTCCTGAATCATATCTCCAGGCAGATGGACTCTTGCGGGGCTTGTAAAATACCCCTTCCTGAGCACCTTCCTGGCAGAGTCTCAGTGAATAAAAGTGAGTAAAAAATTGGCCCAACCTACAGAGGAAGGGGGATCTTGGCCCGGCTTTCTTCCAGCAATGCTGCAGCAGTGCCATGGCAAAGGGCTTGCAGCTGAACCAAGGGAGGCAAGAAGAAGGAGGGGAAAAAAAAAAAAAAAAAAAAAAAGTGCCCTCAATACTTAGACTGATGAAGTAAGAGAGGTGTTTTTCTGAAGAGGACAGCCCCACGGAGAATTTCTGTGCACTGGGCAATTGCATGTGTTTCCACTGCTGGTTGAGGTGTATAGTGCCCAGATCCAGCCTGGGTTCTTTTCTCCTAGGACCAGTGTCCCCTGGCAGCCAGGAAAGCTTGTTTGCCCAGAAGTCACAGGGAGGCTGGGAGAGATAAACACCTATGCAACCCATGCTGCCTGCATAAGCAGGGACCTGCTGTGTTGGAACTGCTGGAGGCTTGGCCAGGGCTAAGTCCTCAGCTGCAAGGACCATGGTGGAGCATCAGGAGGGGTCACAGCTCCATGGGGCACATCAGAGACCTCTCTCCAGCTTGGGGTTAAAGCTTTGCTGTTGTCTTGGCCATGTGAAAGCAAGGCCAAACCTGGCCTGACCCAGTTCCTAGATGGGTGACTGTTTGAAACAGCCACCCGGGTACCATGTTATCCCTGTGGAGAACATTAGTCTGTAGCAATTTGGATCCACAACTGTAGATACAGTTGAAATTTTGAAGAGTCTACCAGTAAGGTGACACTTCAATTAATCTTTTTTTTCCTTTCCTCTCTCCCTTCCTGTCTTCCTTTCTTTCACATGTCAAGAACCTCATGAATTTCACCCAATAAAACAAACATACAGCAAAATCAGAGCTTTGGGTTACGTCATTGAAGCAGAGTTGTTGAAGGCTGACCATTAGCTGTGGTAGAGCAGCCAGCAGGCAAATGGCAGGCTCTGCTGCAGAGCAGGATCCCCACAAGGCAGCATGGCCTGTTGCAGCTGATGGGGGAGAACTCCTCAACATGTCAGTACTGGTTTGGGTGGTTGCCAGGGCAGGGCTGGGAGAAGAAGGGCTGGTGAATCACAGGTATCATGGATAGGATTGCAGATGTCAGGTCTGGGGAGAAGTGTACACACGTGCAACCAGCAGATTCATGTGCATGCATGCATTTGTACCAGAGTGGGCAATCTGTCTCCAACCTTGTATATACACACTCCTTTAACACAATTGTGAATGCACACCTGCCTGTACACATACAAAGCAACCTCTCCAGGCACAACCACCCTGCTCATCCCTGCCTGGTCCCAGTTGCATTTTTCCACCTTCCCCTTTGCACAGTCTCACAGACCTGTCTGTGTCTGTTGGCTGGCCTGGGAATCCCTGGTCTAATTGCAGGCCTGCCAAGCCTTTGCCACTGGAGGGTCCTGGAGGGGAACATTTGGAGGAAATAAGACTGGAAGACCTTTCTGGCAGTGAGGGCTAAGTGCTGGCAGGAGGAGAGGGAACATGGACAGGTCTCTGCTTTCTTCCAGCAGTACTGAAATATCAGGAGGATACCTGTGTCAGCTGTAGACATGGCACCATGCCCTGCTGCCCTAACACTGCTGATTTCCTCAAAAATGCCCCTCCTAGCTACTGGGGTTTTATAGCCCCCCAACCCTCCCCAAGAGAAAACAACCACGTGCAGACATTTCCTGGCCATCTCCTGTACTTCAAGGAGGGATGTCTTTGCCTGGCAAGAGTGTGACACCATGCAGAGGGGATGTTTGTATATCCAGGATGTTCCAGAACTCAGCCCCAGTGCAGGCACCAAAAATAAGAGAAGACGAAAATAATTTCAAATAAAGCTTGACTCTTAAAAGCAATAAATAACCTTGAGCAGATGCTGGCTTGCTCTTAATCTAATTATCTATCAGCAGGCCTGTGCAGTGCTGAGAGGAAAGACACACCAACCCCATCTTGTTGGAAAATGGGGCTTCAGCTTCTTCTGGCTTTTGGATTCCAACTGTGCCCCAAATTCAGCAGAGCTCTCCAGAAACGTGATGGCTGTGGGCAGGTCAGCAGCATGGGTGAGCTCCCTATCCAAGGGCATGCTCTACAACCTGAGGGCACTGGTTGTGACCTGCCTTGTGCATGGTTCAAAGCACTTGGATGGTGGCATTTAGCTCTGAAGTATAAAGTACAAGGTCTTGAATTTCTTTGGCCCAAAGCTGCTGCAGCATTTTCTTTTTGAGTTCTGTGGTGCAGGCTCTTTGGGAAGAGCATCCTACAGTCCAGCATGCTCATTTTACAGCCTCTTTCCCTGTCCAGAGTATTGCAGGGCTTTGTGTCCTGGCCAGGATATGATTTATGGGATGCCACAGCCTTTGGGGTACCCCAAAGGCAGAGCAAGCTGGACTGTCTGCCTGTCCACCCCACTGTGCCTGAGGAGAAACCTCTCAGGGGGTGGTTGAACAGGGCAGGCTTTGGTCTCATTGCAGCAGACCAGCAGGCTTTGGTCTCCTTGGTCTCCTCCAGGCTATTTGGCCACCTGGCCACATTGATCTGCCGCAAGAGGCTCAACTGAGCTTCACTGTCAGCATCCCAAGCAAGTGGCCGCTGTTGGGTCTCAGGTCTCAGCATCCCTGGACAGCAGTGGGAAAGCTGACAGAAGGCAAGCCCTGTCCACTCACTGTGATGGCAGTTAAAGTATTTCTGGAGGAGCGCCCTTTCCAGAGTAAATTGTTGGCAACCATGCACTAATTCTCTTTTCATAAACAAAGCAAAGGAGATAAAAGCAGCAGTCTCGTCTGCCTCCGCCTTCTCCCTCTAGCACAGCACCTCATGCCCTTGCACACCCAGTCCCGCATCTGGAGCTCATTGTGCGCAGCTGCTGGGAGGAGGCAGATGGGGACCAGCTGAGTCTCCCTCCACACTGCCGCCAGGTCCAAGTATGGTCCTCATGAGGGAATGTGTGAATAGGGCCTCATTTGGGCCAGGGGCCTTGGTTCAGATTGATGGTGGCAGCTGAAGCATTGAAAAACTGGGTGGTTCAGTCAACCTGTAAGCAGAAAAGCGAATGTAATGCACTGCCAAGGTGGCTGCAGTCTATTTGTAATAGCCAGAACAGCCTCAGATTTGCTCTGTCCCATTCCTCCCTCTCAACCAGCAGTGGCCAAGTGCTCATAAATATCCTGTTTGGGAGATACTCTTGTGTGTGCTCTGAATTTTGTCTTATCTCTAATGCAAACCTGTCATGGGCAACATGAGCAGGGTGTTTCTCTCAGACGCTGCAATGATGTGGTCAACTTGGGAGCTGAAACCTTAAGCTTCGGTTTTGGGAAGTTATTAGAAAGGCTGATTTGAACCCTTTTTGCAGTCAAGGGTCATTGCAGTTGGATTTCTCCACACAGGAAGATTTTAGTGGGGAGAAAAAAAAACATACCACCACAATGGAAATGTTTGCATTTTCCCTTTGCAAGAGAAGCATTTTCCACCTGGGGATTGGAAGTCACTTCTGTTTAGAAACTTGAGGACAGTACAGTACAATGTGAAAATAAACAGCAAAGTAGCCCAAGTCACTGCAGCCCAGAATGAAACATTGCCAAATAAATGAAACAGAGACTCCTGATTGGCCCAAACTGAGATGCTGAGAACTGGAATAGACTACCTGGTCCCGGGCTCCACCAAAGCTTTTTCAGGGCATCTCCCAGGGGATTCTGCCACTGTTTTGGGGCACGATTGTTATTTTTTAAGGGGGCATGGGAGGGGAATGGACACGACACGACACCCATGGTGCTCACTTGGACTTGTCAACCCTGTATAGAAATGGTGTTTTAACCAAGTCTGAATATAACAGATGGCAGCTGGGAGCTGGTCTCTCCTGGCATGGGAGCGTGCCTGCCCAGACCCAGCTCCCCTAATCACTCCTGCCTCATCAGGGTTTGGTCTGTGCTTTCCTCACAAGCCCTAGCTAGGGTGCTGGTTTTCATTAGCTGAAGGCAGGTGGTTCTCTGCCTCATTCCCTCTTCCATCCTTAGGAAAGGCTCAAGGAAATAACTTGAGTTGAGCACACTCTGGGAACTCCTAAATGGTCCTCTCTGCAGGAGTCAAATTATAGAGCAGTGTGTCCTGGATTACTCTTCGCAATCTGAGACCTGTGGTACTTCAACTACACCTTTACTTGTTTATCTAGATTCACTCTGAAACCAGAGATGTGTCGCTAGCATGGTCCCCATTATAATTCGATAAGTTACATTTTCAGCTACTTGCCTATTACATTTTCTCATTCTAGTCCCTCCTTTTGCCTTTTCTTGGGGAAAAAAAATAAAAAAAATAAAAAAATATTGAGCATACAGTGGGTCATTGCTGAATCTTATTTCTTCTGGCAACCCAAGTGTGCAGCTGGAGACCTGGATTCAACTGCAAGCAGGCCATCTCCAGGGTACAGTCCAGCCTTTTCAAAGGATGCTTTGCAAGGGAGTGTCCTGCATCTGGTAAAACCCAGACACCATCTTCTCTATTTTAGGCTGTTATCTTATGTATGGGTATCTGTGACTTGTCTTTGCAACCCCACCCCACCCCCAAAACACTTGGGATCCTGACTACACAGTGGCTAAAGTAGAGCCACTGTGTGTGAAGGAATTTGGGGAGCTAATGGGAACTGCACGTGCTGCAGTGGAAGAGATGGTGAGTTGGTGCTGGAGGTAACCTCTGTTAACCTCACCCACTCCACAGACTGACAGTGCGTCCGCCCATCAGCCGATATGTGGTACCTGGACCCACATCAAAACCTCAACTATAAAAGGAACAACTGTGTTTTTTCCCTTCCTTGCATGCTAAATGATTTTCATCTGTTGGCTTTTCTTTCTTTCTTTCTTTCTTTTTTTTTTTTTTTTTTTTTTTCCACAGAACCATAGCAGACAAGTGACAAATCACCCTTAATCCACCTGAACTGCTAAATCTCTTGGTAATCCCTCTTCAGCACATCTCCTATGCTGCTCCCCTACAACAGACCTTCTTGGTACCATTAATCAGTGACTCTGGCTCCCGCCTGCCTCATGGTACGTGCCTACGCAGAGAGACTCTCTCATTTATAAAACTTGTGGACCTCCCACAGTTTCCCATTCCCCATGACCTTGGCAAAGGGGTCAGTGCACAGAATAAACTGGTTGAGAGGGAAGGTCCTAATATTTATATGGGAAGCCATTAGCAGGCAATATCTTATCTACCTTCTGTTTTGAAGTGGAGGCTGAGGGTGATAGCATTAGAGCTGCCTCTGAATGCCCTGACATACTCTGTTTTGCCATCCATGATCACAGTTGGGTTATAGCATATTCTTATTGTTGCAGGAAGAGAGTGATGGGTGGGGGAGGATTTCAGAGAGGGGAAAAAAAAAAGAAAAAAAAAGAAAAAAAAAAAAGCCCAGATCCCTAACTGCTGAATTTTAAAACCACACAAAGGCTCCCAAATCTATCCTGATACCTCCTTGGACAATATGTTTTAGCCAGCTGGTCCCTGTGTGGATGATGTCCTGTTGTCCTGTTGAGGCAGGCCTAGCTGGAGGATGGAGTGATCTTTCCTTGGTCTTAGAATACATTAACCTATGAAATAGCTGTAGTCTTGTGATCTCTCCTGAGCCTTCCCCAGATGTTGAGCATAGCTTTGAATGCAGAGGTGGTCAAATATTTTCTCCCGCATAAAATGTAATCGAGAGTCTTTGGCAGTGAAGAAGAAAATGAAGATGAAAGTGAAGATACAGCAGAGGTGAGGTTCCTGCAGGACTTTTCATGTGAGAGGAGAGGCAGTGACTCCCTGGGGAGGCAGGCACATAGGGCATGGAGGACCAGCAGGTACACAGATGCTGGGTAGGTAGAATATCTAAACTGCAGCAATATTGCACACTGCTTTTCTGTAGGAAATGTGGCAAAAACCAAACCAGAACCAAGCTGAAGAATAAGGCAGAGGGATTCCAAATTCCATGATATTTTACTTGTTAAATCTTCAGCAAAAAGAACCCTCTGCTCCTGGGCTGCTGTGTAGCTGTGGACATAACTTCATTGTACCCTTTTATCCAGTCTGTATCCTCATATGATGCTGGGAGCCCAGGTTGGGCTGGGAATGGTAACAGAAGCTTAGACATAATGAGACTCATTGGAAGCAGCAAAGTTGTTGGCATTGGGTTACCTCCAGTCTACAGATTCATGGTAGCTGGGGTCAAAACCCACCAGTGATACCCAGGCAAAGGCTGGAAAAGTCTGCAAGAGTGAGGGAAAACTGACCTCACCATGTAGTTCACCACTCTGAGAAAAGCAAATTCCCAGAGCCAAGAGAACAGTTGCTCCTCCTTTCCGCTCCTTTCTGAAAGCCCAGCATGGATGATTTACATGGAACAGAAGAAATCCATTTTCTAAACCAGAAAGTTGCATCTTGGCAGCATTCTGATTACATATAAGCATTTAAAAATCAGGCTCTCCTGCACCCATGAGGGATGTTTCTATGTTCCTGTGTAGCTTTTGTTCTAGTTAAGTATCCAGATCTGTCTATTTGGATTGTTTGTACCAAGATGGATTTCTGAGGTGTTACTATTTGTAGTTGCTGAAATTCTACCCTGACACCATCACTTGCTGATTACTAAATGCTGAGAAATGTAGGATCTTGGCTCTTAACCTGGGAAAGACACTTGATGACTTCAAGGAACAGGCAGGCCGGGGTCAGATTGGGGAGAGGTGGTACACCACATGTTGGCCTGCTGCAGAACCAGGGAAGGAAGCATAAATTGTCAGAGAGAACACAGGGTTTTGCCTAAGTTACAGATGTCCATTTGCTGGATGGGCCAGGTCAAACATGAGTTCATTGATGTGATAAACCAGGGCTCTGTTCATGTAACTGGGGAAGGGCCTGGTGTGGAGTAGCTGCACGGGGAAATAATCTTCATGTGAGCCACATCTGCTTCTTTGTGCACCCAGAAAGATGCTGGAGACACACAGCATGTCTCGTTCCCAAAGCTGGTGGGAAACACTCCTCATTTCCTCCCAAGAAGGATGCTGGAGCCTTTCAGCACCACATGTGAACATGGCCCAGGCAAGTGGGGACATTGGCACTGGCATCTGGCATGGTTCAACTCTGAGTGCAGCACAAACAGTTGTCATTTTGTTCTTCTAAAAGGAAATAGTATATTCTTGGGAATGCAAACAGTTCATAACCTTCCTACACCACTCCCTGCCACTCTCCCGGGGGTTGTATCCTGTGGGTAGGGCTGTGGGCCCAGGCTCGCCCAAGGAGTTAGACGCATGCCAAAGGTGTTGCTCTCCAGGAGGAGCTGCGGTCTCAGTGAGTGTGCAAAAGTGGTGATATAATATAGATAGGGCAAAAACATGGGGCTGTCTGGCAGACAGTGGTAACACACTTGGTCACCCAAGGAGGCAGATGGCTAAGGGGGTGCAGGGTTTTGGGAACTGTTGGTGTTAAGGGCTGGCTGTCAACCTCATGCTTCCATCCCATTTTCTCTGCAGACATGAAAGGGCTCTGGATCAGGTGTAGCTAAATTCATTCTCAGTGGCTATATCTTTTCACTCTGCTGTTACCAGTCTGTGCCATGAGATGGGTCTGGCCTAGATGATCAGAAACCCTTTGTTGGATGTCAGCCAGGGCATGGGGTTATTATGGTGAGGCACAAAAAACATGCTCAGCATCTGAGGACCTGTTGTACATTTGGGATTGGAAACCTCCCATCTCCCTGATCCTCCTCCCTTACACAGGAAACCCACGAGAAATTTGTCATCATGAGAGTGCCTACTGGTACTTCTTTTATGTCTGTGCAGGCAAAAAAAGCTGAGGGTGATGGAGGGCAGCACCAACAGTCATCGTGTTTGGACAGGACCTACCCATCCTACCTGCTGAGGCCCAGCTGCATGTTTGGGACTACCACTGGAGCCATGCTGATATTTGCCTGTTGATGATCATATCCCAAAACATTTTTGTTCCTGTAAAGCCTTGAGAAAATGTTCTGCAGGAGAGGTACAGGGAGTGACTAGAAACTGCAGTTGTGAGTGCCCCAGGCAGAGTTCCCCGGTGAGATTTTTGTGAAGGAATTCTGCATTCCTCCTGCTGCTTTGCCCTGCTTTTACACTTTGCAGTCAGCTGAAAGTGACTGGAGCAAAGAGATGTAGTGTTGTTCCCTGGTAGACTCTGCAGGAGCTTTTCAAAGGAATTGGAGGTACATGAAGACCTTTTTTCAGTTGTTTTTACTGTGAACGTTTAATGCCTTTTCTTAAATGCCTTGGTTCTAGCAGAGGTATATTGTATATTGCTGATGGGACTGTGAGACACAGACCATGTCCTCTTGGAGTCTCTGTCTTGGGGCAAGGTGTCTGGTTGAAGAAATGCCTCCAAGAACTCATCCATTGTCTTCAGATGCTACATATGCAATGGGAAACTAAATGGAGACAAGGCATAGATCTAAACATTGTCCTGTTATTGTCTGTACTGCACAAACCTTGACAAAATTTTAGCTCATTCCAACAAGTGCTCTTCAAACAGCATACAGACATGGTCCAAGGATAGTCCAGGGCCAGGACCATTCCCAGAAAACAGCCTGAATGTGGCTGCAGTGGACTGGGAGAAAGCAGTGGGGATGGAAGCCAAGCTGGGTCACTTGGCCTCAGGGAAAAAAAATACTCTTTGTCCCATTTGTTTAGTAATGTACATTAATCCAGTGTATTTTCAAATTCATTGCTGTGTACTATCTGCTGTGGACTAACTGTGCTAGATGACCTCTTTGAAGGCAAATGATCTTAACTGTTCACCTCACATCTCTGGGTAAATAACACAATTTGCCCCACATAGAGTTCAGACCTCACATTTTCCTGTACTCACCTGGATGAGTGCTCAGCACCCAATGCTCTGCAGTTGCTTGCTGGGTCAAGACAGTACACTAACCAGGAAGCTTCTCTAAAACACGGCCTTGTTTGTCTTCAGATGTAGGGATTGCTAGGACTGTGAATCATATAGCAATAAATCTTCATGTTAGCCATGTTTAGTCATGCCAATTCTGTTACCTAAATGACCTTTGTTCCATCTGTGTTATAGCCCCACATCACCTTCTGGAGTAAGTGATCTGTCACAGCACTACGTGTGCCACTCAGAACGATTCTCCATTCACAGCTTCATGACTTGTTTTCCATAGCTTCCCCACATGTGGTCATTTGTTTTACATTGACTACTCCTGCTAATTCAAGTTTCTTGTGGCCCTGTTTTTCAGGGGTACAAAAGTCTTGAATCTTCTATCTGCCTGAAGCTTCTCATCTGATGCTACAGGATCCTTCGAAGCAGAGCATCCTACAGTGCGTGAAAATTCAAATCTTTCTCCTCCACAGCCTTGAATAAAACTGCATCTGGGGACATCTCTGTATGCAGGAGTCTGCATTTGTGCTGCCGGGTGCAGAACTCATATAGCCTCAGCAAGAAAGCTGACTAGTGCCTGAACATCATGACTGCATCTACCCTTGTAGGACAAGTCTGGTCTCCTGAGGCTAACCAGTATGGCTGTTCTGGGCTCATACTAAAGAAATCCTTTTGCCATCAAGGAGTATCCACATGCAAACTACCTGTAGGGAATGGTTGCTTGCTATTGTAATTCCCAAACAGCACTTGAGTCGTGTCTGGCATACTGCTAGATGGATCAGGCCAGACTTGGAACCATGGATCATTCCAAATTTTAGCCTCTGGGTGAATTTAATCCAGAGCCTGTGCCCTCATGCTGTATGATTTACTAGTATAGGTGTAGCCTTTGTCAAAGGGAAAGGGCAAGAAGTCACAGTTCCTCATGTGTGGAGTGCTAGGCAGAGAATTTGAATGGCTGGTGCCTTCTTGGGCCTAGATGAGGAGCTGTAAAACCTCAGGGTGAGCAAACCATGAGTTATGTCCCCCATCCTCATTCCATGGCATATTTTTTGCTCTTGTCTATGCTGGAGTGCACCCAGGTCTGCAGGAGGCACCTGGACACGCTTCAGGGGACTTCCAGCTGTGTCCCAGGAAACACACACCTACTGATAGAACTGTAAAATCTTCCACACACCCCTACTGCCCATTTGCAATCCCCTTGCCCACCCAAAACACCCCAAACTTTCATTAAAACTCTTTCTGTGAATTTCATCCTCGATCAACTATCCATATTTACTGTTGACTATATTTAAGCCTGATAATAACACATTTCAGCCCGATAATAACACATAATGGCTTTTTTTGTTCCAGCCAAGTGCAGCGAAGCTCAATGCTAGATCAATTCACTCTGGCCATAGCAAACAAACAGCCTTCCCATGTCCACAGACCGTGATGTACAATGCATATTCACCTGGGCTGGAGACACTCCAAGGCAAAGTCTGTGCTGCTGAACACAGGAGGGATCCCCTAGCCAGTCTTGCTCAGGTACTCTACTCTGAAGCTCAAAGTGATCCATGAAGTTATCAGTCTCATGATTTGCTTCAGCTCAAGGTCCTGGAAAGGTGGCTAGAAGATAAGACCTGGCAGCTGTGTCATGAAGTCTGTTGGTTGGCAGGAAGCAAACTAGTGCATGTGTAGAGGTGCTTTCAATCATGAGGTATGCTTTAACCACAAGCAATGTCAGGGCTACTTTTTTTATTATTATTATTTGTTCTTTAAGTTGTCAGAGGAATCTGTCCTGGCTTCAGGACCATAATGGTCTTCATTATTGGGTGACATATTTCTCGTAGCAGCTCAGTTCAAGGTGCTCAGTTCTCATAGCACACTCAGTTCAAGGTGCAGAGGAACACCTGGAACATGCCACTGATCCCTCCCCATGTCTTTGCTTTACTTTGTTCTTTTCCTGGTTGTGTCATCCACTTCAGTACTCCCCTACACAATTCACTTTCACACCGGGACCAAGCCTAGAGGTGAGTTGCAACATTCTTTTATTTTTTCGATATATATTGGAAGAGAGAGGGGCACTGGGCACATCCAGGAGGGGGGATCTGAAGACATCTGCTTTCACCTCTGTTTGCAGGGAGGTGTTTTTTCCTTCTGTACTTTAATATCATGCCTAGCAGTAGTATAGGTGCAACTGATATACAAGTTAAGAAGTGAAAGGTGCCAGTCCCACCAGATTCTTCCAGAAATCCTGTTGGAAATTTTACCACTACCTGTAAAACCATTGTGGGGTGCAGGATGGTGCTGTATGTGTTTCTTTGTCCTTAAGTCAATGCTGTGAATAAGAGGTAGAAAAGCAGGCATGCAGTCAAGTCTCTCCTGTTAAACTTCCCTGAGAACTGTAAAAGCAACAAGACCCAGACTTTGGGACACAGACTGCAGCCCCATGCTCTTAGAGACCACAGAAACTGCAGAAAGAGCAAGTACATCAGTGAGAGCAATGTGGGTGTTGCAGAGCTGAAAAACCAGAACTATTATCGGTACAGAAGGGCAGCTAGCAGGAAGCTAGTGATTAAAGGGCAAAGGTTTGTGCTATGACAGCGGCTGTCAGACATCATGGGAGGCAGTCACTTAAGAGCTGGGTGTGCCCTATTGTTCACAGGACAGGGAAGAAAAACACAGTTACAAACAACACTATTAATTAGTACCTTTTGGGGGGAGAATGCAACAGTAAGCAAATGGTTTTAGTACTCAAGGACCATGATTATTTTTGAGCACAGTGGGGTAGCAGGATGGTGGTAATAAAAGGGATGGTGGGTCTGTTGATTCTGAGTCCTTGGCTTATAGTCAAGCCAAACAGAAATAATAATAATAATAATAATAATAATAATAATAATAATAAAAATAAAATGTTAAAGACTGCTAATTAAGAAAGCTAAAGTCATTTTGCATCCCAAACTAAATTCATTTTGCATCCCCAGAGCCAAGCAATAGACAGCAGCCAGTCACAGAGAGGCATGATGTTTAACAAAACAGCAGCCAAAAAATGGTGGCACCTTGTCCTAAAAGGGCGATGCCTTTTTCTAAAATGGCAACAAAATCAAAATGGCACCCCTGCCCCCCCTTGCACGTACCTGTGTGGAGAAAGGCCTTCAAGGCTGCTGCATGTCCTGGTCCTGCCAGCCAATCACAGCAGAGCATGTGAGAAGGGGGGGGGGGGGGGGGGGGGGCTGTAGTAAATGGCTGCTGAGGCTTGCGGCAGAGCTGGACTGTGGGACCGTGCCTGCCCTGGCCCCAGGTGCTGCTGTGGGCACCTCGGTGTCTGTGCAGGGCACACCGTGTCACGTGGGCCCAAGGAGCTTTCCTCATGGGAAATGAGTGGTGGCAGAAAGGGGCCAACGAGAAAAGGTGGTGGGTGATGATGAAGGAAAGGCTGGGGCCCGTGGCAGGGCATCTGTGCCCCATGGGAGTGTGGACGTGCCGGCACCCTGTGTGTGGTGCTCTACTGGTGACCTGTCTGCAAAGAGAATGCTGGTGGTAGAATCATAGAATATCCCGAGTTGGAAGGGACCCATAAGGATCATCGAGTCCAACTCCTGGCACCACACAGGTCTACGCAAAAATTCAGACCATATGACTGAGAGCACAGTCCAAACGCTTCTTAAACTCCAAGAGGCTTGGTGCAGTGACTACTTCCCTGGGGAACCTGTTCCAGTGCACAACAACCAACTCAGTGAAGAATCTCTTCCTGATGTATAGCCTAAATCTCCCCTGCCACAGCTTGATGCCATTCCTGCGGGTCTTATCACCGGTCACTAAAGAGAATAGATCAGCACTTGCCCCTTCACTCCCCCTCGTGAGGAAGCTGTAGGCCATGATGAGGTCTCCTTTCAGCCTCCTTTTTTTCCAGGTTGAACAAGCCAAGTGACCTCAGCCCCTCCTCTTCCCCTCTAGGTCCTTCAACAACCCAGTAGCCCTCCTCTGGACACTCTCCAACAGTTTAACGTCCTTTTTGTACTGTGGTGCCCAGAACTGCACACAGTACTCGAGGTGAGGCCACACCAGCGCAGAGTAGAGCGGAACAATCACTTCCCTCGACTGACTAGCAATGCCATGCTTGATGCACCCCATGGTACCGTTGGCCCTTCTGGCTGCTAGGGCACCCTGCTGGGTCATATTCAGCTTGCTGTCAACCACAGTCCCCAGATCCCTCTCTATGGGACTGCCCTCCAGCATCTCGTCGCCCAGTCTGTACATATAGCCAGGGTTGTCCCTTACCAGGTGCAGGACCCAGCACTTGATCTTGTTAAATTTCATGTGGTTGGTGATCGTCCAGCTCTCCAATCTGTCCAGATCTCTCTGCAAGGCCTTTCCACCCTCAACAGAGTCAACAGCTCCTCCAAGTTTAGTGTCATCAGCAAATTTGCTCAAAACACCTTCTAGTCCTCCATCCAAATCATTTATAAAAGCACTGAAGACAACTGGCCCTAAAACAGAGCCTTGGGGGACCCCACTAGTGACCATCCGCCAGACTGATGCGGCCCCATTTACCACAACCCTTTGAGCCCTGCCTGTCAGCCAATTACTCACCCATCGTATTATGTTTTTGTTTAGCTGTATGCTGGACATTTTGTCCAGGAGGATCCAATGGGAAACTGTGTCAAAAGCTTTACTGAAATCCAAAAAGATCACATCAGCTAGTTTCCCTAAGGTAAATGTACCTCAGGTCTTCTTGCTACTGCCCAAGACCCTCTGTGTACCCCCCTTCGCCCCCCCCCCCCCACTACACAGTGCACCCAGAGCCATGGCCATGCTGGCGTGAGTGTGCACCCATCACTCAGTGCCCTGTCTGTGGTGTTTGCAGATCCATTCATGGAGCTTATGGAAGGGAAGAAGATTTCATGGAAGAAACTCCTCACCTTCTTCCTCTTCAGCTTCGTATTCAGCTCCTGCCTCTTTGTTTCTCTTCATCAGTTCAGGACTCCCAAGCCGGAACATCACAGTTCCCATCTCTCTACTCAAATGCCTCTTGCTGAAAATACCAGCACCCCACCAAAGAGTGAGCACAGGCTGACCATCCTGCTGTGGAGTTGGCCCTTTGGGCAACACTTTAATTTCAGAAACTGCTCAGAGTTATATGGCACACCAGACTGTTACTTCACTGTCAACCGCAGCTGGTCCCAAAAGGCAGATGCTGTGATTATGCATCACAGGGATGTGTGTTGGGACACAAAAAGACTGGCCCAGATCCCCAGAATCCCATCCCAGCGCTGGATCTGGTTCAACCTGGAGTCTCCAAGTCACTCTCCAAACTTAGGTGCCATGGACAACCTCTTCAACCTGACTATGTCATATCGAAGAGATTCAGACATCTTCAGCCCCTACGGGGACCTGCAGCTCCTCAGCCAGCCCCAGCCCTTCAACATCCCATCCAAGACCAAGATGGTAGCTTGGGTAGTGAGCAATTGGCAAGTGGACTCCCACCGGGTAAAGTACTACCAGGAGCTGAAGAAATACATCACTGTGGATGTCTATGGGCAGCATCACTTGCCCCTGCCCAGTGACAACCTTCTTCCCACTGTGTCCCAGTACAATTTCTACTTGGCCTTTGAGAACTCACAGCATGAAGACTACATCACTGAGAAGCTCTGGTGGAACGCTTTGTCCTCTGGCACTGTCCCTGTTGTGCTGGGGCCGCCCCGAGAAAACTACGAGCGCTTCTTGCCCCCTGACTCCTTCATCCACGTCGATGACTTTCCCAGCGCCAGTGACCTGGCACGGTACCTGTGGGAGCTGAGCAGGGACACTGAGCAATACCAGCGCTACTTTCAGTGGCGCAAGTGGCTGAAGCCTGTGGCGGGGACTGGCTGGGCCCTGCAGGTCTGCAGAGCCTGTCACTTCCTGCAGACAACAGAGACCAGATACCGGGTTGTGCCCAATCTGTCTGAGTGGTTCGTGTAACTGCTGTTTGCTCAGCTCTCTGCTCTGTTGTGATCATTTTGTCCTTGCTGGGGTTGCAATTCTGTTGGTGAAATAGCAATATATAGATCATAAACCTAGGACTTCGTACTGTGCAAAAGTGCCACTGAAAGTGGCAGCCACATTGTGTGGCTGCCTGCTGCTGCAGGATGGCCACGTCCTGACCCTGCTTTGCCTCAGGCCCTCCCTGACTGCCTTTGGGGTGCTGTATCAGGATGCTCAGCAGGCTGGAAACTTACTCACTTTATTTTACAAGTCTGGGGTTTTTTTGGACGGCTTAGTGAGACAGCGTGGGTTTGAGGAGGCGTCTGACAGAAGCAGAGTGGTGTAGGTGAGGTGCTGAGGATGCCCCTGAAAGCACCGTGAGGTTTGAGCACCCATAGCACCCTGTGGCAAGGAGATGCCCAGCAGGGCTGTGTGATGTGCTGCCTCCTCCTGTGTGCCTGGACATGGCAACTTCTGGCAGTAGCTGCTGCTTCTAGGCCATGTGTTTCTGTGTTTGACCTCTATCAAGCTTCCTGCTGCTGTTCAGGTCATACCACTGGAAACTTTACTTTCCAAGTTGGGGAGCCCCATTACTTGGAGATGGGGGACCCAGCTCTGCCTTCCCAGGCTCCCTGCTGATAACCTCTAGACATTCAGTTTGTTTTCCCAGCTGCTGCTGAGCCCAGAGCTGAGGTTTTCAAAGGTCTGTCCTAGCCCCAAGATATTTCCAGCTCAAAGTCCAGCTATATACAATTGTTTTCCCCATCAGTAGCATATAGTAAAGATTTCCAAAGAATTCCCTCTACATTTCCTTGTGCAGTCATTCTGTAGCAGATGGTCCATCCACAAGACCCTGCCTTTAGGACTGAGAGTCCCTTATTTTCGTTAGTTGCCTTTTCCACCACTACCACCACCCTTTTTTTTTTTTTTCTCTCTGCTTTGCAGATTGGTTGAATATATTGGTCATCATAAGCCTAAGAGTAAATCCTTCACTCTGAAATCTGAATTTTTGTCCCTTCCCACTGTTGGTGTCTTGAAGAACCTTTGCTGGAACCTAGTGAACCCCTTTGAAAATTCAAGTAGCGAAATGTACCATATCTTCTTTAGCCATGGGCTTGCTAACTGCTTAAAAGAAGAGTAATATATTTGTCACATCAATAAAGATTGATGAATTTTTATTGCCAAATAATTGTTTCTGCCCCTGCCTTGGCTGCCTGCAGACACACACCTCCCTCCTCCTTTAGCCCGTAGCTCTTGGATGCATCAACCAACCCTGGAGTTCTTCCCACCTTTAAAGCCTGCTCAGTTCAGAGCAACTGGAGAAATTTAAGATATTAACACTATTAAATGAGCTGGTATGGATCTGAAATAGAGATAAATAATATTCTGCAGGTAAGGTCAGTGAGAAGTCTCTTTCTGTTGATGGGTGGCACTGGGGAGTTGGAATGGATGGTTGCTCATTGCACTGCTCTTGCTAGATTTGGGAGATGACACCTGTCCCAGGGTAAAATCCTTCTGCCTTAAGACTGCCATTGGCAGAGCTTCAACTCTGAGCATTGGCTTCCAGCACTGCTTTTCTCTGGCACTACCAGCAAAACTGATTACAAATGGAGCAGTTGATTAAACCAAGCAGCAACAGGGCCCTGCACATGCAGGCACCAAGTCAAGCTGCTTGAAAAGTATGTTCCCATTAAAAAAAAAGCAAATGTAAATTTACAGGAGCTGTTAGAGCTGACCTGTGCTTCATGTGTGAACACTGACAAGAGGAGCTTGCTGGTGGCTTTAACCAACATCATATAAAAAGCCTTCCATACTTCCACAGTGTAAAGCCCCATGAACACCTTCAGATCACCTGTAGTATTTTTTGCTAGCCTGTTTTGAAGGGATGTGCTATGGGGAGGAAGGGGAGTTCCTAATGAGTGTCAATGTAGGGTTTATCAGGGCTGGACACACAGTTTTAGTCCTGCTGGAGGCTTGGTGTTGGTGTTTACTGAGATCACTGCACATTCAATAGATGTCTTAACAAACAGCCAATTCAGTTCCAGCTTGGATCTCTTTTGTTTGCGCAACCTCCCTCCCAATGGGGAAGCCAATGTTCATGAATAGGGGCTTCACTGCACACCCCAAGACCTGTTTGCACAGCCCCTCACCTGGCTGGGGGTGCTGGTTGCCACACCTTGTCATGAGCTGTGCTCAAGGCTGCCTGTGGCCCTCTGGAGTGAAACGTGCCATGGACTGCCTGAAATTCTCCTTAACAAACCCACTAGCAACAAGTGAGTATTACCAACAGCATATTAGCAAAGCAGGCTGAGTGGAATTTACAATGCAGCAATGCCATTAAAAAGTTTAAGCTTCCATTAAGCTCAGTGGTCTCCTCAGAAATAAACTATACTGCTTAGTATTGTCACGAGATCAATTAACATTGTTATCTGTCATGAAATGCGGGCATAGCAGGAGTGTTGGGAGCCCACCCAGCGCAGTACTATGGAGCAGGTTGTTTTAGGTCCTTACTCAGGTTGGTTTACAGAGGAGCTCAGGACAAGGAGGCAATGTTGCACCATGAGCTGCTGAAATTACAGTATTTTATCAGTTCAAAGAACAATGGGACAAATTCCCCCTCCCCCCCCACAAAAAAAAAAAGAAAAATCACCAAGAACCCCTTAATGGTAAAACACCCGCCCACCCACGGGTTTAGGACATCCCGGAGTTGGAAAAAAAAAAAAAAAAAAAAAAAAAAAGTTAAAAATGCCTTTCAGGAGCCTGTTCTGGGAAGGCACAAAGCATGGCTGAAGTCTGCCCTGCAGCCTTGGGCTGAGATGCTTTCCCACACGTACGGACTGTGTCAGCTGACACTGGTGGCACTGTCTGGCAATGTGACATTGTAGTGACAACACACCCTGGGAGCGAGGAAACACAACCATTTTTGTAGAGCCTGGGTGGGAAAAGCCCCTCTAGTGCGGGGATAGAAGGGGAGCCAGCTACCCTGGTGGTCTGCAGGGAAGAGGGGCAGGGGAGGGACTGGATTTAAAACAACTGCTGGGGGTATGTCAAGAGAGTGAAAAGAAAAAAAAAAAAATCTGGAAATTTTCAGTTTGTAAATCCAAAGCATGTAAATCACATTGCTGAGTTGTGAGGAAGAACCTTTTGCAACCTAGAGTAGTTTTCAAGGGGAAGAAAATGCCTTTCCAAGCTTGAAAAGCTCCTCAATGGTGAAGGGAAGCCCCAGGCTGGGGAGGCATGCTCTTCTGCAGCAGGAGGAGCATTCCTGCAAGGCAGAATGATCTCTGTGGCTGACAGGTGATGCCACCTCACCTCAGAGCAGTGGCCACCTTTGAGTTGTCAAAATGAGTGCCGATGGAGGGAGATGTTGAATTGCAGGAGAGCACCTGAAAGAGCTTTGGACTCTGTCATGGGCAGCCGTGGGAACAGGGCTTGACATGTACATTCAGTAGATGCAGAGAGGGCCAATTTTCTCCAGTTTGGGCTATTATTTCCCATCGTGGATAAACCCTTTGCCAACCAGAGGGAAAGCCAAACATAATTTATCCATCCCCCCTAATGCCTACTGCTGCTGCAGCCCCTCCAGCCATTGCCAGGGTGTGCTTTGGGAGAGCCTGCTCTGCAAAACAGCTGCAAGAAATCCCGTTATTGCCTTGTCAACCTCATAAGCCTGACTGCCTTCACAGATAGATTCCTGCAGTCATTTGATACCTGTTATAGAGAGACGCATCCTGTAGGTTTTTGGACTCTGGGTAGGGAATGGCAGCACCAGGGGGATCAGCTCTTGCCTTTTGTGCTTGAGCCTGGGCTTTTTCTGGGAGCTTGAGGCCAGTGGGAGTAGATTGGCTTTTATGAGCATAGTTGCTGCTGGTGATTGCTTTTGGTTTATGACTGATTATCAAGTGCAGAGATGTTTGGCTCCCTGCTCTCAGTGGAGCTGCCATGGTGTTGTACCCAGTTGTATCAGTGTTAATACCAGAGCAGGCATCCTGATTGGGTCAGCCTCATCCCTCCATGAGGCCCAGGGGCTCCAGGATCCTGGGGGAGACCTGGGGGAGCCACAGGGCTCCTGCTGATCCCGAGGCCAGCCAGCCTCTGAGGCTGCAGGAGCAAAGACTAAATACATATGCAGAGAGTAGTTTTATCAATGCTGACCTCACCCTAAGCCCCAAATTGTACCACAGCCTTTGAGAGTGTGACAAAATGTATGAATTTGAGTGTCCTTGAAGCATTCAGGCCTGAGGATACCATGGGGCTTTGTTGGAGCTTGCCCCCAGCCAGGTTTATACCATGGGCCTTGAGGAGGGGCTGATAGGGATGTGAGGACAGCGGGACAAAATATAGCACAAACCATCCCACAGAGATGCCTGTGGGTGACACAGAGCCATGCACAGGCTGAATTTGTTACGGGATGGGAAAGCTGACACCGCAATTGGGGAACTCTGGAAGAGGCAACTTAATCAAAGGAAACATCTGGAAGGCTGTGCCAGAGGCTGGGAGACCACACTGAAAAGCCACAGTCCTGGCATGCTGCTGCTAGGGTTTGCCCAAAAGGTTTTTCCCATCTACACCCACCTGGGAAAATGCTGTATGCCAGTGCAAGGGCTGGTTCAGTGCCTCACAAAGATGATATGAAAATGCCCTGGTTCCTCCAAACCTCCCGTTTTTACCCAAAGGTGATAGGAGTCAGACTGAAATGTTTCCAGCTGACGCCTTTGGGCAGAGATGGTTCAAAAAGCAGGGAAGGGGAGAGGTTTAGAGGGTTATTTCCCCCAAAGGAGAGCAAAAGGCTGATCCTTAGGGGGAACTGGGGAGATGGTAACATTAAAAATTGAGTTTTGGGAGCAGGGTGTAAGCACACCGTTGCAGTCTAAGGCTGGGGCTGGTCAGCCTTCAGCAGTGCCGGCAGGGCATGGGGAGCAGTGCAGGGTTCTCTCCCTCTGCTGGGGATGGGAAAGGGCAGTGGCCACTGACCCCAGCCATTTCCAGAGCTTAGGAAATAGCCCAGTGCAGGGGACAGGGAGCTGCTGTCCTGGTGGAGGGTGAAGCTGCTGTCCACAGCCCCATTGAGCACCTGTGGGCTTTGCATCCATGGGACCCCTGCCCAGCAGAGCCCCCAGGGCCATAGGAGAGTGGAGAGGAGAGGCAAGGCAGAGTTGGGAGAAACAAATCCTCACCCAGTCCAGTGTAGTTTGCATTTTGGGATGGTAACAAAAATGTGTCGGGTACATCAAAACCCTGCAAATGCAGCAGCTGGAGCCTTCCGTGCTGAAGAGCTTAATCACAGCCAGGTTTGTCTTCAGTGCATGAAGGTGCCTGAACCAACCCTGTAAAATCAATTATTTCCTGCTTTCTGAGCCTACAGGCAGATACTCACCGTGCTTTAGAAACCTGCTTCTCTTTTTGTCTAATGATGCTGGGAGAGGGAACATGAAACTATGAAGACTGTTTTCTCCACAGCTGTCTAGCACCACTGAGCTCCCTCCTTCCCTTGCTGCAAATCCCCAGCAGCAGCTGAAGCAACAATTATTATTATTCCTGGGCTTCACATCATTGGTAGTGCCTTCTAGGAAAGAGATATGGGGAAAGACATAACTATATATATGCTTGTGTGGTTTTGTTTTTCTTTTTTTTTTTTTTTTTCCTTTTTTTTTTTTTTTTTTTTTTTTTTTTTTTTTTTCCTTTTTTTTTTTTTTTTTTCTGGAGACGTCCAAACTGTACACTCTGGTCTTCACTTTTATTGTGGGCTTTCCAGTTTGAAGTGTGGCTGGGTTTATTTTCCCACGGATTCCTTACCAGGAGGTAATTCTGAGATGCTCAAACCATTCAGTGGGGTTGAGCACCCTCAGCATCCCATTTCCCAGCTGTTTCTTCTTCCATTCAAAAATGAAGAAATGAATACAGTACATCTTTTGGGAGCTTGGGATTTCAAGCTGGTGCTTTAAAGCAAGCATCAGCCAGTGAAACTCTCCCACATACACTATTCAAGCAGGCAACACACACCCCATCCCCAAAAAAATTGAACTCAAAATCCGTGCAGCCCCAGCCCAGCAGCACACTTGCCTGCATGCTGTTGCCTGCAAATGTTGTTTTCTTTCTATTTTTTGTTCTCTTGAACAAGTCAGATTTTCCAAGCAGCCCCCTCCAATTTGGTCATTATAACTTCAGTTTGTCCTCTTCCTTTCTTCCTTCCTTCCTTCCTTTCTTTTTCTTCCTTTCTCCCTTTCTTTCTCCCTTTCTTTCTCCCTTTCTTTCTCCCTTTCTTTCTTTCTTTCTTTCTTTCTTTCTTTCTTTCTTTCTTTCTTTCTTTCTTTCTTTCTTTCTTTCTTTCTTTCTTTCTTTCTTTCTTTCTTTCTTTCTTTCTTTCTTTCTTTTTCTGTCTTTCTGTCTTTCTTTCCTCTCTTTGTCTTTCTCTTTTTCTCTTTCTCTTTCTCTTTCTTTTTCTTTCTTTCCTTCTTTTTTTCTCTTTCTTTCTCTTTCTCTTTCTCTTTCTCTTTCTCTTTCTCTTTCTCTTTCTTTTCTTTCCTTCTTTTTGCCTTTGTCTTTGTCTTTGTCTTTTCTTTCTTTTCTTTCTTTCCTTTCTTTCTCTTTCTCTCTTTATTTCTTTCTCTTTCTCTTTTTTCTTTCCTTCTTTTTCTTTTTATTTCTTTATTTCCTTCTTTTCTTTTCTTTTCTTTTCTTTTCTTTTCTTTTCTTTTCTTTT
>CM021724.1:5233861-5253247 GCA_011074415.1 Stictonetta naevosa | reverse complement strand
CTTCTCTTCTCTTCTCTTCTCTTCTCTTCTCTTCTCTTTTCTATGATTTTGTTAGAATCAGTGCATCCCAATGGGTCACTGTGGCTGGAACAAGCCTTTGCACCAACCCAACTGAAAAAGCCTTTACAAGCAGGGAGCAACAATGATTCATGTGGCCAAACCAATACAAACCCATGCAGGCAATGCCTCGGTCCTGGTAACATTTTTAACTGGTGGTTTTGCATAAATATTGTTTTACAATGATGGAATAAAAGAAATGGGGGCTGTTGGCAGGAAACTGGAGCTTCTGCCACTCCTCCCTGCTTTCCAGAAAGAAAAGCTAAATTTCCCATTTCCCTGCCCATCCTGCAGACATAATGCCGTGCTGTTATCGTTTACATATAGGCAGCAGTAAAAGATGAACCACAGAGAAATCAATGTAATTCTCCTTTTATTTTCACTTTACCATGAGTATGTATCAGCATCACACCCGAGTTTATGTTTGTTTAAAAAAACAAAAAACAAACAAACAACAAAAAAAACATACTGTATTTTTTCCCATTGTTTAGAATAAATGGTAAAAATGTAATAAATGTAAACTGCACTTGGCACCACTTGGATCAATAAATAAAATATATATAAAAAAAAAGAGAGAGAAAGAACGCATTATGTAGATAGCACACTATGGTATCTAAATAAATAACATAAGTTATTTTGAATAAATAGAGCGTATCTAAAATATAGATGCATTGCATCAACTTCTGCAGATGGTTGGTCAGACCCAACAATACCAGAAGGGAAATGGATCTACGCAGAAAGTGCCAAGCAGAGCCATGGAGGTGGGGCTGCCTCCGCTTGTGCCCACCCTGCTCCCACCTGCAGCTGCCAAACCTCTGCTTTTTTTTCCTCCTTTTTTTCCTTTTTTTTTTCCCTCTTCTTGGGCCTCAAGTTTGAGGCTATGTCTTGTTTAACCCAGAACAAAAACATGTGGTAGCCTTATTTATTAAGAAAAGAAGGCTGAGGTTTTGAATACCAACAAAAAATAATTTGTCTTGATAAACTGGGAAAAATTATTTCTTCCCAGCAAGTTTCTCGACCTGTTTAAATAAGGAACACGACGTTTGCCAGTGCTTTCATCGAGTGGAAACAATGATGTTAGGCCCATTTCCCCCTCACAGATACCAAATTGGGAGTGAGCCCGTTGTCAGCAAATGGGATCCCGACTGATGCAAGTGACAGGCGGAGCCGAGACAGAGCCAGCACTGCTGCACCTCGCGCGCGTCCGGCACTGGCCAGCATTACACAAACACAGGCGCGTTCGTATGGAGATGTGTATAGTAAAACACAATGAAACGTCCCATAACTCATTGTTGGAGAGCCGGGATAACATAACACTCATATTTTGCGCTGTCACAACCACCAGAATAGTTTTAAACATCTTGTTGTGTTTCCAAACCTCCTGAGTTTTCAAACACTGTGAAACACCCTTGCCTCCTGCCCTTGTGGATGATGCTGAAGCAAGGCTGCAGCAGCGGCTAGGCAAGTTGCAAGAAGAGACACACAAAAATCCTAAAACCACCCCCTGACAGATGTGGCACACCATTGTTATTATTAACAATAAGTAATGCATGGGATGACAAGGAAGGGAGCCAGATGAGGTTTCGCTGTAGCTTTGAGGAGGGAATTTTCCATCCTTTTGCCTTTTCTGCATTGTAGACATTCTTACAGACAGCTCCAGCTCCTATTACAGCAGAGAGGGCCATAGAAATGGAAAGCATTAGGGAAATCAGTATTTCTATTGGAACCACATTTCCCTGCCCACGCAGCAGCGGCACGGCACAGGACAATATGGGCTGGGCGATGCTCCTGCAGCGGCACAGAGGGATTCAGTGTCACCAAGAGGACAGCCCCAAGCAACACGCATGACAGCGACATGCAAGCCAAAACCCACCCTCAGGCGACAGCCGCAATGGGTGCACTTGGCCCCAGAACTGCTCCAGGAGTCATGTGGTTGTGAAGCCCAGCTGCAGCCCAGCTGCACTCCAAAAACCCTGCACTCAGCGCACTCGGCCACTGCACCATCAGCAGTGAATGTCAGCCACTTCCCCTGCTCCTCTGCGCAGGCGGGATGCCGATGGGGTGAAAAAGACAAGGGGGGGGGGGGGGGATAAAGATTCAGCACAGCTATTTGCGTTGATTTGCAGTGTGCACATGTTGCATCAGGTTTTCCCTCGTGGGCCTGGACTTTTGGGGTTGCAAGCTGGACGTGCGCCGTGCGTGGGTGCGCCAGGGAGGGTTTTGCAGCTGGAGGGGCTGGGGTGCCCTAGCCCCCTCACCTCCCCAGTCCTCCCAGCCAGAGGCAGGCAGGAGGACGGAACCCTTGGCCTCATCCCTCATGCCAGGTCTGCTCTCAGCAGGCACTGCTGATTTCTTGCACATCGCAGCACCCTAAAACCCCCTGATATTTCTGAAAACTTTCCACAAACAGGCTGTAAACAGACACTTGGGCAATGCAGCAGCTATGAAATCCCACAAGCACCTCCCTGGGCTCAAGATAATGCAAGCAGGGGCAGCTGCAGGGAGCCCAGCTGCAAACCCTCCTTACACAGGGCCCAGTGCTGCACTGCTGCTGCAGCACCTTCCCTTCCTTTAGCGCTCGAGTTTCTGCCTTTTTTTTTTTTTTTTTTAACTAGAGGCTTCTGCAACAAAACTAATTTTAGTTTTATAGTAGTAAGAACTGGAAAGCACCCAACCCCTTGAGAGTGCCGTTATTATTATTAGATTTGGGTGTTTTGTTTTTTTTTTTTTTAGTCAGGAGTGAGCTGCTTCTCTGCCGTGAGCAACCACACTGATAGTGCCCATCTGCTGCCTCCATTCTACTCCTACTGCACAGCCCCTGCCTGCTTATTTTGGGGGGCATCTTTCTCATTCCCCTCCCATGCAGCCCTCATGGTGCTGCAGCACTTTGCAAAAGCATTTTGCAAGCAGCCAGCTCTGCGCACCTGCAATGTCACACAGCTTTCGCCAACTCAGCAGCATTTGTGTCCCCAGGGTGCATCCGCCCATGCCAGTGCCCCACAGACGGGCTTTGCACCCCCTGCCCATGGCACCGTCTCCTTTTCCCAGTGGTGAGGGGGAAAACTCAGCATTACAGAATGCTGGCTGCTTTCACAGGGACGCTGGGTGCATGGCCAGCCCTACTGAAGGATGGTGTTTACATTGCATCGCTACATCCTGGCTCCACTCAGCCAAGAGCGGCTGCTGGATGGAAAGCACGAAGCCAGCCCAGCCCCACGCAGGGGTCAGGCCACTGCCGCCCCCCCAGCCCCCTGCTGCCTGCCCATTCAGGGGGGAGCCAGGGGCTGCCGTATCCCAGGGCTGCACCCCAAAATCCCACACAGCCCCTGGAGCAGCACAACTGCTCTCCGCTCCATCACAGAGCTGGGCCAGGAGCGGGGCCACCGCTGCCATCAGAGCTGCGAGCAGAGCGTTTTCACTCGCAGTGGTTAATGCCCAGGACATGACACCAATATTCTCCTTCTGTTTATGATTTGCTTTTTCTGGGAAGAAGGCCAAGGGGAGAAAACCCATCAATCCCAGGCAACAAATTTAGCCTGCCCAGAGAATGCAAAAGTCTGCGGTCTCATTTATTTCTCCGCAGAGTAAACAAGAGTGACACTGCTGTAAATGCGAACCTTAGCCAAAGCCCAAGCCTGAGCCCTGTCCCGCGCACAATTCAAGCCCCACCACCCTGCAAGGCGATGGGAATTATACCCGTGCCGCATCTGGCAGGGCCAGTCTGGATTTCGGGGGATCCCAAACCGTGGGTGCTCCCAGCCACGATGCCAACCCAGCTTTGCCAGTGGCCTCATGGTGCTTTGTCCCCTCCCTGGTGGTGGCACTTCTCCAGCCCCATTGCCCGCAGAGGGGCTGAGAGGTTAATCCAGTTACTTCAGATTATCCCGTTTTAAAAAAGCCCAGGCTGCGGAGTGTGAGGTGATCACAAAGAGGGCACAAGCGGGTACAGGGAGCAGAGTCAGACCCTTTCCCCAGAGCACAAACCAGTGTCTGTGCAGGTCCACTCCACAGCGGAGAATCTGGGGGCATGGAACCACCCCTGTGCAGCGTAGGGACCCCAGCATGGCTGCAGTGAAACCAGGGAACCCCACATATGGGGCAGCTTCAGCCCATGGGGCTCAGCCCCTGCCTGAGGGTACCTGTGCCTGTAACACCCCCTGTAACATGCGCTGTGCACATAGCACATCCTGTCAAGAGCCATGGCACCACCTGCACAGCCCTGCAGTGCAGCCTTTTGCTCCTACTGCCCCACGCACCCCAGAGTCATCACCTCCGTGCAGTTCACACCTTCTTTGCACCCCCTGCTTCAGCTGGTGATGCGTCCCATACGTGTGACACGCTGCATTCAACACACCCCATGTGCACACACCCCAATTGTGTGAAGTGCCCTGTGCGCACAGCACACCCTGCGCATGTGTTGCACACCTACTGGCACCCCCCGACCACCCCTCTATGACCTCAGCCTCCGATGGCACTTACAGCTTCCTCTACAGTTCTGTACAGTCACATCACACATATATGTGAGCCAGGAAGCAGCACTTGGGGATAAACGACCCTTGCAGTCTCTTCTCCTCCCACAGCCGCCACTGCCCCAAATGGGGAGGGTCCCTGGGGCAGGCAGCGGTGCAGGGCCCATCCCCATCCTCACCGCAGACCGTGGCCCCTTGGCCTCGCTGCCAGCGGTTCTGGGGCATCACCTCCGCCTGGCCGCCCCGGCCCTTCACACACAGCCACACTCCTTGGCCGAGAGCTCATTGACGGTGTAGTAGCGGTTGTAGGCATCCAAGAAGGAGACATCGTCGTCATAGGAAAGTGGCCGGCAGCAGGGCCGAGCCCGGACCTTCTCTTTCCTGATCCTCCTTTTGCTGCGTACACTTTTCAGTGAGAGGTCATAGTTCCTGATGGCTGCGTCACAGGTGCCGCTGCAGTAGCGGAACAGCACCGTCTCATCTGACTCGTAGCCCAGGCCCAGCTCGCTGACGCTTACCTCCAGCTCCTTCAGGGCACAGGGTTTGTGGCGAGCTCGTGCACGCTTCATGCGGTTGCCTGCCTTGGGGAAGAGTGGCAGTTCATGGCCACCTGAGTTCATGGCCTGGCTGTAGCGCTCCACCAGTGCCGAGATGAGCTGCTGGATCTCCCCCTCCGTGTAGCTCTCAAACAAGCTGCTGTCTGCAAGAGAAGGGGCGGCTGTTAGCAGGTGTCCCCCCTGGTGGATGTCCCCTGGAGCTGTGGATGTACCCCAGTGCTGGCTCCCTGCTCCCTCCATGCAAGGTTTCACAGAAAATTGCAAAATTGAGCTCGACAACATGTTGCTGAACCATAGTGGCTGCCTGAACCAGCCCTTGGCCGTAAGGACAGGGAAGGCACAGGGCCAGTAGCCGCTGCGGGGCCCTCAGTGCCCCAGCCAGGTAGCACCCTGCATGCATGGGGCTGAGACCCCATGGAGGTTCCTTGTTGTGCTGCTGCCACCGCCACTGCCTGCAAAAAGTCAGTGCCCACAAAAAAAAAACAATACCCGGACCTCCCTCCCCTTTCTTTCTGTCTGTTTCCTCCCCTGCCCAGAGCTGTCCCAAACAGCCTCTTTCCCTGCACAACATCAAGCGCATGCTTAAAAGTGAAATTTGGGGGACGGAAAACAGTATTACTATCTGTTGTGCTCATGCTTTCCAGATGGCCAGTGGCAACACTGCTCTGGCCAGGGATCAGGCAGCAGGGCTGCTCCAGCAGGAGTATGACACCACGGTGTGAGCAGTAATGAGGGCACAGGCAGGTGCTGGCACCTGCAGGTGGACATGGGAGGACCCCGTGCCTGCACCAAGCAGCACAGGGAAATTAACAGTGCCAGCAGCTGTCCTCAGTAGCATCACCCCGACTTGCAGATGTGCTAAAACGTGGGTAAATTGCCTGGTCCCCACCACGAGGTGATGCTGTAGAAAAGCCACAGTGAGGTGGTGAGAAACACCAACAAATTGAATATTTGTGATGATTCCCTGTTGTCTCAGTGAAAGGGCTGCCCAACAAAATCCCTATGCACACAGCCATGGCCATGGCCAACAAGCAGACAGTGTCCGACACTGCTGGCAACATCTGTGTCCCTTTGTCCTAACCCTGAGGCTAGGCTTGGTCCAACTCAGTTCCAGGAGAAGCATGGAAATGAGGAGAAAAGCATAATTTGACAGCTTGTCATCAATTTCAAAATTTCAAACCAAAAAGAAGTTCTTCTCGTTTGGAATAAAAGCAAACATGCCTGGGATTTCCAGCAAGTGCAAAGGGACGAGCACAGCTTCAGGGGAAGTCGCTGCCTCGCAGCAGGATGGAGCTGTTCCCCCTTGCTTTGAGCTCCCATTTGACATTTCGCATTTTTAAAAACAGCATGGAAATTAAAAGAAAAAAAAAGGAAAAAGAAAAAAAGCCATTTGGTGAAAAAAAAAAAAAAAACAGCTTCTTTGCATGATGAGCTATTTTATTTGCATTTGGTTTCCCTGCATGAAGAGCTGATGTGCTTGCATGAAGATTTGTTGCCCAGAGGCTGACTTTTCCATGCATGGTTTTCTAGGTACCAGTGCCTCCCAACCCTGCTCCTTGCTAAACGCTTGTAACCCGCAGATGCAGGAGCAAGAGAGGGAAGGGAGGCAGTGGGGTGAGCACGCCCAGGTGAACACCTGAGGCCACAGTGGCATCTATGGGCTCAGCCTCAGGTGAGCTGAAAACAGCCTCCGCTGGTGTAGAGTGGCCGGGGCGCGGATGCAGCAGCTTACACTGGGTGAGCAGCGAGCTGTGGCGTGGCAGGGCCCGGGGGGGTCTCCGCAGAGCCGCCGGCAGTGAAGAGGAGGATGCCCATGAGGACAGCGAGGAAGGCAAGGGGCTGTATGTCCGGCTTCCGTTGAACATGTCTCTACAAACTAAAATGGATAACATGGAACTGAGGAGCATCGATGCAATGGCTGCAAACTTCCATACCTTCATCTTAGAGCAAGTCAGAACATTGAAACTCTGCAAAACAGGCAAAACAAATATCCTTATTATACGGCCTTCGCCCATGGCCCCCTCTCTCACCCCCAGCCCCGTGTCTCCAGCCCATCCCCTCCACCCCCAAGACTGGTCCAGCTTTGTGGTGGGGAAACTGAGGCACAGAGAAGTGCTGCAGCCCACACTGTGCTGTGCAGGGAAAAGGCAACTGTGGCTCTTGGCTGGTGTGTCCCAGTTGGTGACAGCGGGGACAAGGAGATGTCCTCGTCCCATGCATCCCTGACAGCAGGCTGCGTCACCAGACACAATTAAGCCTCCTTTCTGGTGGCTGGATCTCCACTTCATGCTGGGACTGATACCTCATGTCCCACCCCCGCTCCATCGTCCTCACCCCACACTGAGCCCCGCTACAGCCTGCTCCGCCCCTGCTGGCCACCAGCTCACCAGAGCCCAGACTCCGCTGGGGTTCAGGGTTACGCTGCTTGACCTCTGCACAAATCCCTGCCCTGCCAGTGCACCAGCAGGGCTGCCCCCGCTCTGTCAAAACTAGCGAAAAATCACAAAAACCTCAAGAACAGCCCTGGTGCATCCTGGCATTCAGCAATGCAGTGGGCAGGAACAGCACCAGCACACAGGGACCACAGGCAGGCCAAAATTCAGGGCTGCAGCGTGGGAGACAAACCTTGCAGGTAGCTGGGATGATGCAGCGCATGCCCTTACCTGACATCGCTGGATTTTGTCCATCCAAAGCAGGTTGAACATGGTAGGATTTGAGAGGCACCAGCGCAACCCTGCTGGGCCGTGGGAGGTCGGGTCCAAATGCCTGCTGGCAAGCTGTCAGCCATTGACTCCCCATCAATGACAGCTGTCGGAAAGCGGCACTGACTCGCAGTCACCTCCCAGACCCTTTTTCTCTTTCAGCTCCTCACAAACTCCAAACATTTATCCTTTTTAAATAAATTTTCCACCGGGGGGGGCGGGAGGGGGGGGGAGAGGGGGGAAAAAAAAAACAACAACAAAAGATACCCACAGCCCAGTTTAGCAATATTTGCCAAATTGAATTTACTGGGGGAAAATGTTTATTTTAAAATGGAATTTGACAGATTCACTTTTACCATTATTGTGGAAAACAACGAGAATGCTGTCCCATTGCCAGCAACACTTTATTTTACAGGATGCAGATAATTACATGTTAACTAATAGTAATTACATGCCCTGTAGGTTACAAGATAATTGTATAACCCAGCCAGAGTCTAAATATTTTCAACTGGGCTATAAACAATGCCAAGATAGAAAAAGAATAGTTTAGCCATATAAGGAGGTAAGAGCATGAAATCCTGCCATGGTACCAGGAGGCAGTGCTGGCCGAGACACCGAGTTGATAAGCACTCGCTGCAAAACTGGTGCCATGGCTGCACGAGTCAGGGCAAGTGCTCGCAGCTGGCTCATGGGGTAGGCACACACAGGGTGGACGGTGCTGGCCCCACAAGCCCCAGCAAAGCCACCACAGGGAGGATGATTGTGGCCATTGGGTGTTTGCCTCACCATTAATCACAATGATTAAGTGCCTTCAAGTTGAGATTTCACCTATGAGTCAAGAGCTTGAACAACTGGCAGGAGTGGGGAACAGGCACCAAAAACACTCACGGACGTCAAATAGATCCCAGCAAGGCATCAGGGCATGGCTGCTAAAGCACGCAGGGCTGAGAAAATTGCAGTTCACTCTCAGACAGCATGCAAAATGAAGGGGAATAAAAGACTTAGGAAGAAACAGCTGCCTCAAAGGAAACATTCAGCAGCAGCTTGGGATGTGGGGAAGGGACATGGCTTGTGGTGCCACTCCGACAGCGGCAGTACAGGGTCCGAGCCAGGCAGGAAAGGCTGTGGGCAGGGGCAGAGGCAGGGGCAAGACCATAAGGCCAGCCAGCTGCAGAGAAGGGCCTCTAGCTCATTTTGAGCCCATAACATTTTAGCAGGGCAGTTTCAGCCTTGCTGCACATCCCATAAAACAGCCTCTTATTTCAGCAGCCAGAAATTGTGTCCCCCACCCGCTTGCTGATGACCTTTCAAAAGACCAGAACCCTGGCTCCAGTGTGCAAAACAATAATAAAATATATATATATTCCAGTCTTTGCCTTCAGCTTCTCTTGCCCTAAAAAGCCACAGCCCACATGTGGCAACCCATGGGGAAAGCTGAAATTTGAGGGGGAGAAAAGGAAAAGCACACACACATTGCAGCCGATGACTCACACAGGCTGATGCTTGAACTGCACCCTCCTGTCTTTTTGGTTTCCATCTATTCTAAACCCAGTCCCAGCAACAATAAATAATTGTGAGGGCTCAGGCCTTCTGTCACAAAGCTGTGACTGGACAGCACCACACCAATAGGCACTGGCCCCCAGCTACTTCCACGGGTGGCACTGCTCTACTGGGCTCTGCTCAGACATCAGGGAAAGCCCAGCAGGCACAGCCCCTTCGCTGTCCCCTTCCCCATCCTCATCCCCAAAGCCTTCTCCCTCTTCCTCCCTCCTGCAAAAGAAGTTGGGGCACCCCAAGGACTGCATCTGCTGGGATGAGTGTTTGTGGTGCCCAAAGTTTGGTCCCACTGGCACAGCCAGCAAGGAAACATCACGGTCTTCCCAGCCCAGACCTTGCGGTCCCAGCAGGGCCTCACTGCTGCTGCTGCTCCAGTCTCTTTGCCTTTTCTCTGCAATGCAAAGGCGCAGGCACTGCCTAGCATCACCAGACTCAGGCCAACACGCTCAGCAGGGCAAGGTGACTGTCACAAGTCCCCGGTGCCAGGCTCTGCCACATGCCGTGCCCCAGACATAGAGAGCCACCACTGGGCTCCATGCTCGCACCTTGTCCCACTGGCTCAAAGCCATTTTGTAGAAATGAGGGTGTGGGGCTAGGACAGCTCAGGGACACAGCCTTGACGGAGGGTGCCTGATGCTTGTGCAGCCGCACCAAATGCCCTCCTGTCCCCAGGCAAACTGAGCATGCCCCAGGCACCCTGCTCTACTCTTGCTGTGGCTATCTGGGATCCAAATCCCATCAGGCAGCAATAGTTTCACAGGCTGTTGCCACCGCAGGCTGTTCCTGTGCATTTACATCAGCCCTGCCATACAGCTATGCTGCAGCAATGCTTGGGGACCCATGCCCTGGGCTTGCTGCAAAGAGGTTTTGGGGCTGAGTCCTGGCAGAGTTTGGGCACTCACAGCTACATTACAGCCCCGTTGTGCTCCTAGGATTGATGAAAGGCCAAAGGCCTTTTCTCTTCCATTTTCTGGAGAACAGCCCAAAAGTGCCATATTCTCCTGCATCCTCCTGATAATCCATCAATTTGACTGTACAAGTCCAGCCACTCTGTGCCTGCTGCCAAGCAGGAAACTCAATCCTGAAGAAGAAAACCCTTCCATCAGCCCCACTTTGCAGGAGCCAAGCACCAAAACCAAGCCCATGCTCCACCAGCCTCCTCCACAGATGCTCCACAGGTGGAAGAGATGAGGATCCATGTCCTGATGAACTGGAAATTTCACGAAAAACAACACACAGCAGCACGGCCAATGCTCATCACTTGCCGAGACTGGAGAGAAGCAGCTGATGATCTTGGCTCCCCTCTGCTGTGGCCGAGCCATGGGGCAAGTTCCCTGCACCTCTGCCTTGCTCCTAGCAGGGCTTCCGATTTCCACCTGAAGGACCAAGTCCACTCTTTGGCCCTACAGACCCCTCTGCAGTGCTTAATTGCCCCCACTGCTCAGCAAAACACAGGATCAGCAGAGCCTGACTTCCAGTTGGAGTTTTCTTCACTCCAGCTTCCAAGCACTGGAGTTTCTGCTGCCTTTCCCTGAGAAACAGGAAAGCAGCGCTCCCGTTCCACAGATGGCACAGAATCCAAATGTATTTTGGGCTGCTTGGGCTTTGCCTGCTTCTCATGCTCTCAGGTCTTCTTAGAGCTCTTGCTTTCGTAACTACATCCAGTTTTCAAGCAGACTCTCACAATGTGCTTCAGGTATCTGCCAGCTCCTCAAATCCTCAGCTCCCAGTGGTGCAAGGTGAGGGGGAGAAGCCAGGGTTCATTCTTTTACCCTAAATCCTCCTTCCTGGGCGGAGGGAGGGGGAAGAGGAGATGTGCAAACGTTCGGTCCTTGGGCTTCAAAGCCCAGAAGCCAGAACACCCAAAAGACATTATATTGTAAGTATGTCATAAATTTTCAGTCAATTCATGCTTCTGAGCATTGATTCATTATTTTCAAGCGCTCAGACTCGGCCATGCCATGAGAATGGATGAGACCATAGAGTGGCTGAGGTTTTTGGCAAATGAAACACTTGGAAAGATCAAGGCCTTGACGGGACATCAGAGAGAGTTTCCACCTGCCACACTGTTTATTTTAGTGCCTTACATGGGAGCCAAGCTGCTTTGAAAACCCGGCCCCTTATGACTCACCCTGCAGGAATTAAACAATTTCCATCCCAACTCCATGCTGCAGCAGAGCAGCTCCAGGGCTGCGGCACTTGCAGATCCTCCAGCCCTGGGCTCCCAGTGTGGCCCTGCACCACAGACAGCACTGGAGAAGCCTCCAGAGTGAGCAGCTGCCAGAGGCCAAAATGCTGATGGTGGGGATGGGGACACCATGGAGTCCAGACAGACTTTTCCCCAAATGTTTCCCAAGTTCCTGACCTGCTCTTTGGAAATGCATCCCCCAAATGGCATTGGTGCATCTGAAAGCAGCAGGGCAGATGCTGCGCTGAGAAAGGCTGCAGTGAGACCACCGATGTTGCAGGGTCATAACAGACCCAAAATAGCAAAACTGGTGGAAAAAAGGGGAGCATCAAAAGGAAAAATGTCCCAAGCCCTGATCAGAGCTTAATTGTTGAATTTTCCTGCTCTTTTGACAGTAATCATAGGCAGTATGGAGAGGAAGACAGAAGATATCCCCATCTCCAGCTCTGTTCCGAGGGTTGCTCTGGGGACACAGGATGAGCGCCACCGTCCCCCATGCTGGTGACCCCTCACAGAGAGCAGCCAGGGACACAGGGAACCCTACAAGAACCACACGCGGATTTCAGGCACCCACATGGGGTGAGGGCTCTGGGGCTGCTCAGCGCTTCAAAGGCAAAAATCAGAGGTGCCCAGGGAACGTCTCCAACCACACAGCAGCCACCGGTCTCCAGCCACTTGCTCCCTCCCCAGCTCTCCCCACAGGCTCTAACTAAAACCAGAGCCCACACTCTGCATGATTCTGCTTTTGCGTAAGGGAAAACCGGCCTGGCATGAGGAGCTCCAAAGCTCTCCCTGCAGCCCCACTTTTCCTCCTTCGCTTCCCAAAGTGCCGGCCGCAGGGAAGCCAGCCCCTTGTCCAATTGCTGCTCTGGGCGCCCGCAGAAGCCCTGCCCCACCGCAGCCTCCGCAGAAGCCATAGGGGCTAGGAGGAGGCCAGGAGGGGCCAGGCACTGCTGGCGGTGCAGAGGCCAGCGGCCAAGCGTGCAACATCGCAGCAAGCTGCATTGCTCCCACACTGACATGACATCTACATTTGCCTTGAATCAGGACAGGATTGGTTTACGTCTCTTTAAACAGCTGGCAAAAAAAAAATAAAAAAAATAAAATCCCAAAACCAAATGAAACAAAACAAACCCCATAAAGCCACCATGGTTAAAAGTAAATGAATAAAAAGCCTTTCCAAGCCCATGTGATGCAGCTGAGGGCAGCGGGATGGAGTAGCAGCAGCCACACAGCACACCAAGCCACTGCAGTGGAGAGATGCCAAGGCTTGACTGGGAGTGTGGAGTCTCAGAGCAAGTAGCCAGGCTCGCAGCTTCCCAGCCCCACTGAGCTGCCCCCAGGTTGCTGCCATCAGACTGAGCGTCCACGCTCTGGTCCCCATCCATACTACCACCACTTCCCTCACTTCAGACTTCAGGGAGCGAAAGCAGCTTAAAGGCAGCCACCTTGCTACCACCTCTCTGCCCAGGGTGCCGTGTCACTCAGCCATGGAGCTGGCAGCCACAGGACACCCCATGGCCCTGCCACAGCCCCATCCTCTTGGCCTCAGCCCAGGAGCCTGCAGCACCGATGGGAACAGAGCAAACCTCAGCTGCCCTCATCCCCACTACCTGGCAATGTCCCTGCCAATGTCCCCATCGCTTGACACCTCTGCCAAGGGGGTGACTCCTTTAAAGCCTTTTATAACTTTTATAAGCTGAGTCAGTCAGTTCCAAGCAGCAGCAGAAGCCACCCTTTGTGATAAGAGATGGGTAATTAGAGATAAAATTACGGGAAAATGCTTCCTGATTGTATCACTCAGTGTCAGCCAGAACAGGGAGCGTGGCTTGTGACAACGTGAAATCACTCCTCTGGCAGGGAGCAAGGTGGGAATAAACAGAGACTGAAAAACAAAATGCTGAGATTACAAACAAAATCAACAACACAGAAATGACTGTTTGCTAGTGAGCAGAGAAAATAAAAAATACAGTGTGAAATCCCTCCTGTCAATCTCAGGAGAATTCTCCCTAGAATCTTTCCCTGAAGCAAACCCAGGATGGTTCCTGTAGCCCTGCAGGAAATCAGTGATAACTCGAGCCAAAAAAACCACCAGCAAGAGCGCGCAGGCACCCATGGCTGCTGGCAAACAGCGCTGCCATGAGCCCGGCCCCAGCACCCACTACCGTCTCCTACACTGCCCAGCAGCACTTCTGCAGCCCCAAATGTCCCACTACTGCCAAAACCTGATCTAAATGGCAGGGTTTTTTGGAGTGACAAGCCACCCTCTGACACTAAATAACCATGTGATGCCAGAAAGGGGTGTTTGTTGAAAGAAACTAATTACTGTGGCTTGTTTGAACAATCCCAGTGCCTTGGGAAATAGGGTTAAAAGCTTAAATTTTGGCAGAGGGACTGAACCCAGGCCCCAGATGTGCTCTCCGCTGGGCCACTTTCAACACTGCTGGTATCTACACACTGCCATGGTGCCTGGCCCCAGACGGGGCAGAGCCTCCTCCTGGCCCAGCCAGGGGAAGCCACAGTGGGACCACGCAGGCGCAGCAGCACAGGGGCAGTGGGATGCCAGGGGAATATCACCTGTGGCTGCTCTTGTCTTCTCCACTTGGCAGTTTTCCTTCTTTGCAGCCCCAGCCAGCGTCATGGCACATGGCAGGTGGCCTCACTGCACCGTGCCTCAGTTTCCCCACTGCAAAAATGCCCTTGGAGCATGATGGCCCTTGAGGGACGCCACTTATTAGTTCCAACCACCTTGATGAACGAAAAGGTAGTGAAAGCTAGACCGCAGGCACTCACGATGCCACTTCAAGCCTGGCACTGGGGAATCCCTCCGTCTCTGCTGCCCTTTTCCTGATATCTGTTGTTTTTGCACAGAAGGATCCGGCTTGTCAAGGAGCCCACCTGGGTTACAATGCTTTGCTGAGGGCAGGGAGACCCTACAGAGGTTTGTAAATCCAATTTGCACTAAACCCTTCCAGTGGGTTTTGGACAGTGCATAGCCTAATATCACATTAGCATTTACTGTCCAACTCCAGCAGCAGCTGCCGACATATTGAAGCACTTAGTGCTGCTCCAGAGCTAACAAATGAGGAATTCCTCCTGAGACGGCAACAGCGGCACACTGGGAACGGAAACTTCGGCAACCCCGAAAGGTTGGTTTGGAGGAGGTTCAAAGGCAGGAGATGCTGGGATGAAGAGGGCTGCAGACGACAGGAGCAGGGTAAATAGTGGTGGGACTGCGCAGCGCAGCAAGTCACGGCCGCCTGGACATTTGCATGCTCAGATGCCAATGCAGCCATACCACACCGCAGCAGTGCTGCCTGCAGCAGTCAGCCGCATCCCCGTGACCTGCCTGACGTCCTCCTGGCTCAGGGCTTCCCGTGTGGGCTAGGAGGAGCCACACAGATTCCAGAAGCGCAGCACTTCACTCTCTGAGCCCTGCCACCAAGCCCCAGAGGTCCCAGGATGGCGACACACCAGTCTGTCCTGCCTGGCTGAGTCTCCTGCTGCTCAGGATCAGCACCAGCAGAGGCAGGAGCATGGCTTGAGCAGGACAAGGAGGGCAATGGCCATCAGTCCTTCCCCAACAGCTTTTCCCCACCCTCTCAGCCTCCCACCTGCCTTGCATTGCCAAGCACAACCCCAGTTTCCCCAGCTGTGACCCATGACAACCTCCAGACCCGCCTCACCTTCCCCGTACCTATCTGCGGCCTGGGCAGCCCTGCTCCAGCCTTCACCGTGCGGGACGTTGCAAAGGGGCAGATGTCACAGCGGGGCTGCCGGCACTGCCCAAGGCAACAGAAAATTAAAGAAAGCGCTGCTGGAAGATAACAGTGTGGCAGTTGGAGGAAGAGCCCCAGCAGGAAGAGGGATTGCTGCACATCTCCTTTGAGCTGCCTGGGGGAGCAGAGCTGGCAGGCACAGCCAAGCTGCCAGCCCCGTGGACAAGATCATCCATCCCTGATCCATTCCTGGAGAAGGGTGGGAGCCAGACTCCATCCCCTGCAAGCCCCAGGCTGGGGAGCTCACAACCCGAGCGATGCTCTTCAGGGGCACGGCACTGCCAGCATCCCATGGGGTCCCAGCTGTCACTGCCCCATAACGCTGGCTCCTTGCTCGGCAGGCTCATGCCACCCAGATCCTGACTGGCTCCTTGCAGCCCCCCAGGCTGCCTCCCCAGATGGGGGTGGGCACTGAACAGGAGCATCATCCCCTGCTGGGGCTTGGGACTGTGGCACTTGCATCCAGCGTGGCTCAGCAGAACCAGCGGCAGACTCTCACCTCCTCCAGCCATGTGCTGTGGCTCCCCCGCTGGCACCGTCCCTCCCAGATGGCTCTGTGGAGATGCTAAGCCTCAAAAATGCACTCTTAATAAGCCAGCACCACTTAACGAAGACAGCAGCTGCCCTATTAAATCGGAAGCGAGCCTTTCCTCAGGGACAGGGGCTGGTGGCCCTGGGCCTGACAGAGCGCCTGATCAGGGGACTAAGGGTGCTGCAGTTTGTCTCCATGGCACCAGCATTCCAGCATTGGTCCCCTGCCTTGTATGGGGGCATGCCATTTGCCTCTTTGTTCACCCTGGAGAGGGCAGCAGAGAGGAAAAGCCCCAGGGAAACACAAAATGACCCTGTGGTGCCTTGCTGGGAGCATCCCCCGGCTGCTCCTCACAATGCTGCCACCGCTCGGGGACCATGGTGCCACTGGGATGGGGTGTTGGGGATGTGGGGGTTCAGACAGATGCTCCTGCTGGGGCCAGGAGGGCTGAAGGGCAGGACTGGGGCTCTGCCCCACCCAGGGGTGCCAGGAACACCGCAGCCGCTTGACCACCACTCACCTTCACCAAGTCCAACAGCCTGTGTGCTTTACAGGGGAGGTTCAGGGAGCAACAACTGCCGGCAATAAATACACCATGTGCTCCCTGCCAGCCCCGTCTGGCCACAGCCAACAACAACATCATTAAAAGCAAAGAAGCCACCAAAAGCCATGCAGAAGCTGTTGCCTGGTCATTGATTTGAGCACTCGGTGCTTTTGCAGACAGCTCTGATGCTGTGAGCAAGCCCCAGAGAAGGGCAGGAGTAGCTCTCAGCCCCGGGACATGACCAACGTGCATTTACTGGTGCCCAAAGAGAGCTGCCGGGGCCTGAAGTGAGCAGGGGTGCTGGACTGTGAGCCCTCCCGAGCTCTGGAAGCTCTGGGGCTGGCTGCTTGCTCAGCCCATCCCCAAAATCCCATGGACTGTTTGCTTGCTTTAAATAGGCTTTGAGAATTGGCTTCGCTCAGTTCCTTCCAGGATAAATTTTATTCCTTGAGAAGGACATGGGATGGGCTTGCAGACCTCCTCAGCCCTTCAGTGCTGCCTGAAAACCCCACTAAGGTGAACTCGAGGGCTCTCTGGAGCCCAGAGCCCTGTTATGGCAAACTCCACTTGCGGGCAATGTCCTTGCTCAGCACCAGGCATCGCCCAGGAGAGCTCACGGTCGCAATCCGAGCACTGTGCAGCCAGGATCCTGGTGCCACAAAGAGCTGCTGAAACAGAGCGAAACACAGCTGCTGCCCTAGGCTGCTGCTGCTGTGCCGGAGCTGTGCCAGGATACGGCCCCTGACAGCACTGCATCCCCAGTGAGGCCAGGCAGGGCTGCGCTGCCACCTCCCCACAGCCTGGTGCCTGCATGGCCAGCCTGGATAATGTTCAAAGGAAACCTTTTCTGCTGGAAAAATGTGGTTCCATCCAAATCAAAATGCTTCATGAAAACCAGCAGTGATGCGACTGACATTTCTTATTAGGGGACGGACATGCTGGCAACATGGCCTTTGAATAGCTGCAGAAGGAAATGCTTTTTGTCATCATTTGAGAACAACGCGGTGGCAAATGATTGTTTCAATTTAGCTCTTTGGATGCTAAGTTACAAAGTGAGCCCATTTTGGGTTTCATGACAAAGAAGCAAAGGGAGTGAAACTGCCTGTGGCATTTCCCTTCCCCGGGCAGTGGTGGAGGGGCTGGCTCGTTCCCTGTGCTGGGGATGCTCCTTCCTACAAGAGCATCTCAGCACAACCAGCAGGAGCAAGTTTGGGTTTTCTCTTCCCCTCCTCCAGGCTCAGTGGGAAAAGACCATTACAAGCTGGCCAGAAACTGGCCACAGAAAAAGCTGAGGTGGGGGGGGGGGATTCCTCCGGTCTGACCAGCAAACAGTGGGGCTGGAGTAGACCCCTCACCTATACCTGGACCTGCATCACTGCAGCAACTTTTGGGGGTGCTGAGGGACCCCGGGCATGGTGGGGGGGGTGGGGAGAGATCCTTGCCACCAGCCCAAGCAAGCTGGGCCCTGACAGCTACCAGAGAAGGACCATGTGTTGCTGCCCCCATCAGGCTTTGCAAAGGGTCAATTCCTGCCAGCACAACTGTTCACATATGCTTTAGCTTAGACCAGCAGTCAAAGTACCTGTGGCACCAGGGGAAAAACACAGTGGCAAAACACACCAGTCCTGAGCTGCCCGACTGCACCTCCTGCAACGGGCACTGCGTACCTGGCCCATCTTCCCCACCCCCATCCCCCCCCTCACCCTGGCATCTCCCGCTCAGTTGAGGTTTGGCCCCACTGGGCCGAACCCACAGGCTGCTCTGGAGGGGGAGGCTGGCATCACCAGGCAGCTGCCAGGTCTTTATGGCCCCAAACCCACCCCTGCATGGGCACGTCACAGGATGGGGACCTCCTGGACAGGAAGCTGCCTGCCCCATGTGATTAATAACACCATGCCAGGCATGTGCATGGCATGTGGCGCTGGGGACAGCCAAGGTGATGCCTACTCTGGCCACGCTACTGGCTGGGCTTTACTTTAGGCTACATACAAGGTACATTGGACTCAGAAAGTGGATATTGGAAATCTTAGACCCTCCCTCGCAGCCTCCCCAGGGCTGGAAGTCAACCTTAAGAGCACACTCCAGAGAACCAAGCCTGACAGAGCTGCAGCAGCACAGCACAGCCCTGGGACCAGAGTTTCACCAGGCAAGCAGGGAAAGCGCTGAGCTGTGATTCACGTCTGCACCGTGGGAGGGCACCCAGTGCAGCTGCTGCCAGCCCTGCTCCGTGCCCAGCACCGCTGAGCACCCAGGGGTGCCCACATCCCAGGCACTGCAGCCAGGATGCTGGAGCAGCGCCAGCCTGCCTGTGCCCGGTTGTGTCGCAGCAAATCTGGGCCAGGTCCTCCAGCTTACATTTCAAGGGCTGGATGCCACAAGGGTGCTGGGTTCTCTACTCACCCTACCAAATTCTGCAGCCCTGTAGCCCAAGAGGAGCCTGGCCCCGGCACAGAGAGTGCATCCTCTGCATGATGACTCCTGCTCCAAGCGGCTGCAGCTGTGGCTCACTGCACAGCTAGGGGGATATAGCACAGTGTCCCCCAGGGGTGCACTGCACCTCCTTTGTTCCTCCCTGCAGGCAAGGCAGGAGCTGGACCAGGACTGAAACAGCACTCCAAAATCCAGTGCTATTAAAAAAACATGAGATGTAGAAACAAAAAAGTCTCTTTTCCCCCCAGCCCAGCACTGGACCTGCTGGTGGAGGCACAGGACGGCCCACAGCCCACCCCGGCTAGCAGGCAGGTGTCCAGCGATGCCCCCAAGGATGCTTGTGCCAGGAACCTCTGCATCCCAGAGCAAGGCTCCCGCACATCATCACCAGCTCTGCTTCGCAACTGGGAACAGTGCTGCAGCGGGAGGCTCTGGGGCAGAACCTGAGGCCCAGTTACAAGCAGAAGCTTAAAAAAAACAACAAAAAAAGGCGAGTGCTCAAGCCTCCTAAAATCTTGTGCAGAGCCCCCCCCCCCGGCGGGGGGGGGGGGGGGGGGGGGGGGGGGGGGGG
>CM021724.1:5186215-5231520 GCA_011074415.1 Stictonetta naevosa | reverse complement strand
CACAGCCTCTAAGCACTCAGCCAGGCTTGGGGATAGTGAAGGAGCAGGGTGACAAATATCTAAGCTGCAAGCTCCTGGCCCCAGCTGCAGCGATGCTCTAATATGGCAATTTGGGAGAAGTTATTTCTAATAATAAATAAAACCAGGTCAGTAATACAACGAGCAATGAGCAATGTCAAGGAATTTAAATCCTGCAAGAAACAACTTTTAATTTAAGGCAAATCCGGGACTCCAGCTGCTTGATGTGCTGCAGTCCCTCAGCCTGGCCAAGAGCAGAGGGGCTGCAGCTGTCCCATTGTAGCCCTATTTGGGGTGGACCAAGCCCCTGGCAGCACCCTCAGCTGAAGCCTGCATGCCTCAGGGTCAGGGTGGCCTTGGTGGTGATGTTTCAGAAGAGCCAGGGACACCCCATTCCCATCTCTGTCACTTCTCAGCTGTCTCCTACTGGGACAAACACTTCCCCAGCTGCATTCATCCCCACGTCCTCTCACCCCAGCGCCCACAGGATTGGTTTAAATATCCCTGTTCCTTCCCTGTCACCACACAGGTAATGGCAGTCTCCTGTGTGATGACCCCACAAAGACAGTTCGGGTAAAAAAAAAACAACAACAAAAAAAAAAACAGAAAGCACCATCGCTTCTCCTTCTCATGGGCTCGGTTAGAATAAGAGAGTGCTTGCTGCTGTTTGCCTTGACACCATTACTCTCCAGAGTTAACGGCCAGTTTGTGGGTACCAGCAGACCCCACCTCTCTGTGCTTTTGCTGGAGCCTCTTTGCAAAATCCAGTGCATACCACAGCACCGGATTTAGAGCCGGGCAAAGCTTTCCGATGTGGGAAACCAGCAGTGTGTACAAATAGGCATTGCCACAAAGCCGCTCGGCTTAATGACTTTTTCCATCATACAGAAATGTTTTGCTTACACGCTCCCTTCCTCCAGCCCCCCAAAAGTGTCTTTGTGTTTGTTTTCTGGCAGGTTTGGGAAGAAACGCAATCCGTGTTTTCTGTTGGCCGTTGTGCAATGCGGAGGGTGCAGGCTGGGGCAGGCCATGAGTGCTGCGGGTGCCGGGGGGGCATACACATGTGCTCGCGCTCCCAGCTGGGGCACCCCTGGCACCTGGATGTGGGCTGAGAGGGTTCCAGCTTTCCTAGAAACCATTGCACATCGCATGGAACAAGCAAACAAACAAGGATGCAGCACAGAACACTTTCATTTTCAAAAGTGAGAAAGAGAAATCCTGTTTATACAGATATCTGTGGAAAAGCACTGGGAAGAAAACAAAGAGCAGAGCTAATTAACTTGCATGTGGGATGGTAACTTGGCAGCCACAAGGCCAAGGGAGACCTGCTTGCTTTGGGGGACAGATTACAGCCAAGCTAAATGTCACCCTTTGCTCAGACACCCCCAGGTGTCCCTTCTGACTGTCACCACCCTGTGATCCCCAAAATACTCACCCAGCCCAGCTGGAAACTCCAGCAGAGCATTACCATGGGCTTGGGATGAGGGATGCCCAGCATCTCGTGCTGCCCGGTACCACGAGTGCTCCCAGGGGCAGGTAGGGTGGGTGCAGGGTGCATGTATTGAGTCTTCTTCCCAGTGGGGAGGAACGCCGTGCTGACACACATTTTGTCTGCCTCACCAGCATGCTCACCGAGACTGACTGCTTCCAGCTGCCAGTTTAGTCTCACTTCACTTGTTGGGCTCAGGATCCACCTGAAATCAGTTGCCAGCCTTTCCTAGAATTAAAAAAAAATGGGAAAAAAAATAAAAATAAAAAATAAAGAGACGCATTGAGGAACAGTAAGGAGAATCCTTGAAAGCCCCCAGGAGGCTTGTGGAGCTGGCTCCAGCAGGATCTTCCGTGGCTGTGGCTCCTCTCTGTGCTCTCCCATCCAAGCAGCTTTGCCCTGCTGTAAATCAGGACGTTGCATTGTGATGTGCATGCCAGAGATGCAGAAGAGATTAAAAAAAAAAAAAAAATGGCAAATCTGGCTTTGGGAGAGGCATACGTGCCCTTCAAAAGCAAACCATGCTGGGGTAGACCCGCCCAGGCACAGATGAAGATGTTTGCCAGAACTGCTCTTGGCATGAGTTGCTCAGGGAGGAAATGTCCATAGGAAATGCAGGGATTGGAGATCTAGAGGGGAGAAACTTAGCACTCCCTTGATGACTGGCTCTTTCCTTCTCCTGTCTTCCTCCTATTTGTTTTTGCAAGTATTAATACGCTGGGACTGTTTTCTTTAGCACACGCTGGGTCCGGAGGGTTTCACTGGGGGTCTGGGATCTGGGTGACCTCTCCAGAGTGCTCTGCAGAGCCTGGCCCATGGTCACCATGGGTCCCCAGGGCCCTGGGATGAGTGGTGGTGATGGGTGCTGTGGGGTCAGTGATGCTGCCCGGCTGGCACCCGAAGCCCTGCCACACTGGCCACGCCATGCAGACCACATGGGAGCCTTGCGGGTCTGGACACAAGCATTGCTCTTCTCTCTGAAATGAGGAGGCTCCACCTTGACACAGCCAGCTGCTCTGCAAGCAGCATCACACTACACCCTCACAGTCTGCAAGCAGCAGAAGGCAACAGCTGACCTGCCAAAACCCCAGTAGCTGCTAAACAAACAACTTAATGCAAAACAGCCTCAATGGAGCAGGAGTAAACGTGCCCAAGAAAGCATCGAAGACATTACAGAGCCACAGCAAAAGCACATGACGTTGCAAAGGCTTTGCTGAGTGATCAGGAAAGACAGCCTGGGACAATTTGCATCTTTTATTTTAACTAAAATTTTCCTAATGACGTGTGTAGTATGTTTAGTGATACGTAGTTTCCATCTACCCTGGGGAGTTTGCAAAGAGCCCAAATGTCAGGCTGGTCATTTCTGCAGCCAGTGAGTGCCCGTCCCCACACCTTGTCCTTTGCAGGCTGTGTCTGGCAGGGCTGGCACCAGCCTCTTCTATCTAAAGAGCCAGAAGTCCAGAGAGTAACCTAGTGGGCTCTGGCTTTAGGAGGAGGTTTGGGAGCTGCTACTATTTGGCTTGGCTGCCTCCTCTTGACCAGACAAGCTGTCCTTGATCCACTTGGGTTTAAACCGGCCCCAAGCTGATGCCTTGCAGGATAACAGTGATCTGGGAGCAGAGCCCAGAGAGTTCCCTCTGCTCCTCGAGTGCTTCCTGGTTGCCGTTTGCACAAGGAACCTGGAAAGGTTGCATGGTGGAGCCCAACAGGCACACTGGCCCTGCAGAGATGCGGGGCTGGCAGAGGAAGCAGCCCATCTGCAGCCACCCAGGCAAATATGGGCAGCCCAGCGCCCCGAGGGCTGCACCTGCCCCATGCTGTGCACTTTCCCTGCTCAGCCCCAGGATGTTCCTGGCAGTTTGACCCCATGCGGTTGCTCGTGCTTCAGGTGGGGAGGCCAGGAGCAGCACCCTGCCAAGGCTGGAGGCTTGTACAAGCTGCTGCCACTCCAGATACGAGCAATCGGAATGCACCCTGGCCTCGTGCAGTCTCTGGGGAGGCACATCCGGGTTTCACTTGTGTGCTCACCTCCTCCATGTGATGCTCCCCAGCCCAGGCAGACTGAGCCTGTCCAGCGCCAGGAGCTGGTGAGGGAATGGGGATGGCTCTGAGCAGCAGCATGCCGGGCTCTTGCTTCCTCCCTGCTCCACGTGATGGAGCCTGGTACACGCAGTGTGCAACCCAACGATGTCAGCTGCAGCCCCGGCCAGAGCCCTGGTGCCAGGCACCATGCGCAACGATGTCTCAGACATCTTCCCTGTGCAGACATCTCTGCAGAACCACGAGAATCTCAGGGTTCCCACCTCAGGTTACTGTTCCCCTGGGCTTCCTCTCACAGCCTCACTTGCCCACCAGCACTCCAGGAGATTACCAAGTTCAGGCTTGAGGGCTGGAGGGAGAGGAGATGCTGTGAACCACTGGAATGCTGCGAAAAATTGGGAACAGCCGGAAAGTACATGGTCCATAATGTCACACTCAAAATCTACCATGAACAAGTGTCCATAAACACTGAGGGGGGAAATCTAAGCAATTAAGTCATTTTCAATGTCAAATAGCTCATGGACCCCACATTTGGACATGACAGATGAACAAAAACATAGACATTAAAAATTCCAGAAAACTAACAAAGGAACAATGATTAATTTCTCTCTGTTCCAGGGCAATCACATTATATACACACAAAGGAGTCATAAAAATTCCTGGATGACGGAACAAAATCCTTACAGAGCTCCACAGATAAAATACAACCACACTGGAAGGAGCTGGAACGGTCCTTGGAGGAAGCGTGCCTTAGGCCGGCTGTTACGTATTGTGCTGGAGAAAACACCTTCCCTGGAGAACATGCCCGTGTCCCAGCTGCAGCGAGTGGACGAGGCCCCATGGTGGAGAGCCCCAGCAGCTGCCGGCATCGCTCCCTGGCTGCACGCAGCCTGGGGAGGGTTGAGCTGAGGATGTGGCCGTGGCAGCGCCAAGCACACGCAGTGCAAGTGAAGGTGGGAGGGAAGTAGATCCTGCGGCAGCAGGTGAGGAGGTCAGCATCCGGCCCTGCTGCTGCCCACTGAAACCTCCTGGAGCCCTGGATCCTGGTGCTGAGCACTGAGGCTGCAAGAAAAATGAAGGGAAATCGCTTCAGCCCAAGAGGGGGTTTTGTTCTTCAATTAAGAGGAAGATATTCCAAACCAAAACCACAAAGAAAATATCATTAAGAGAGGCCACAGTTTTGCTCAGTGACTGTTCACAGGCTTTCTGTGGGATGTTTTTCATCAGAAATGGCTGTTTAGTCTGCAAAATTACTTAAGGAGGGTGCTGAACAGTGCCAGGGGCAGAGGGGAGTTTAGTAGCTGCCTCTGCGCTCCATGGCAGCACAGGCACATACGAGGAGGACCATCCCTCCAAGCACAGCAAACGTCCTCCCTTGGCAGCAAGCCCAGCATGATAGGGGCACCCCTTGTCCCCCCCTGCCTGCCCTCGCCACCGCGTCCCAAGCGACCCCAGCCTCACCGGAAGCTGCAGCACAGCTCTGTGCCCACTCCTGGTTCACACCACACTGTGCAGATGAGGACATCACTCCCATGTCCTAATGGGCCCTGAAACTTTAGGATGCTCAGGATACCCATGCTCCTGTCTGGGAAAACTCACAAGAAAAAAAACAAAAAACAAAAAAAACGCAGGGCTTGTGGCAAAATGTGGAACCATTCCAGAATCGGCAAAATGCATTTTTGGAGCAAGAGAAGGATCAAGCAGGAGCCTTGGCATGATCTCACCCCCAGTGCAGAGCCAGGGCAGCGGGGTTGCCTGCACCCCAGCAGGTCCCTGCAGCCGCCGCATCCCCACCCTGGCCATCACTGGCAGCAGCGGTGCCGGCGCCCTCCCTGGCCAGGAGAGGTGTGCCGGGCGAGAGCCATGGCAACTCTTACACAAAGTGTCAACAATATCAGCAAAATAATGACTTTCTCATGAAGACTCCAGGGAGACAGGAAGGCCTCAGGCCAGACCTGCCTGCTATAAAACAGGCTTTAAAATTTTTCAGCGGAGGCTGAAGCAGAGTTGAGACAAGGGCTTGCTCTGGCTCCGCCACCTCCCAGCTAGGCATGGGATGGGCCCTCTGGCAGGGAAAGGGGCAGTGCCCGTCCCTGCCTAGCCTGGGGATGGGAGAGGGACACCTCAGATTAATCCTGGCTTTCGTTTGGCATGCATCTTGGAAAACGGTTTTCCTTTAAACAAATCCAGTGGTGTCAAAAATAAATAAATAAATAAATAAAAGTTAATGGAAAAATTCAGCTAGAAGGCAGTTTTCTCAGAGGCGTGTGAAATGCTTCTCCTTCGCAGGCTGTCACAGACAGCTCTGCACCTTCCGCGCGAGCAAGGCAGCTCCTCCTGCTGCGCCACTCAGCAGGGACTCAATTACACATATGAAGCCAACCTGGCCAAAACGCAGCCCAGAAGGGTTTGACACAAAGTTGGGAACCTGCCAAGAAATTCCTAATTGAAAGTAGTTACCGAAATGTCTATCAGTGGGGTCTCTGCCTGTGAACCCCTGTCTGTAATGGTGAATTATGAGTGTGTTCTGGTTTGAAATGAGGCAGAGTAAAACTAATCATATTTTTATGAGCCCCTTTTCCTCCCGCACGGGCTGAGCTTTGAGCACATGCTGTGCAGCAGAAGAGCGGCTGCTTTGCCTTTTCCCTTATCCATCTCCTTCGTGGAGTGACAGGTCAGATTATTGCCAGATCACGCTGCACGATGCCATAAATTGCGTCCCCAGAGTCCCTTTCTCCCACATCCACCCCTTTCCTCCAGCCCCAGCCATCCCCAGGGGCTGGAGGTGTGTGGGGCTGTGCCCAAGGCTGTGCTGCCGCATGGTAATGAGCCACCGAGAAGGATCCTGCCTGCTGCGGCTATCTCGAAGGGCTGTTTCACACCTCCTCATGCACGGGTCGCAGACCAGATGTTCTCTGTCAGCAGTCAGGTTCTAGCGCATTTTAAACCAGATTTAAGCCCTGCAGTCAAATCCACCTTCGGTTGCTGAAATTCATTCTTCGGGTGGCTGGGAACGCTCCCTTGCAGGGAAGGGGATGAATGCTGCTGCTGAAGGAGCGATACTGTGAGCAGTCTCTGGTCCCTGGGAGACAGAGCAGTGCTTGTCTTCCTGAGGTCTCTTCCGAAATAGCTGTGGGCAGCCAGAGGTGCCCAGCTCTGGATGAGCACAGGCAGCCTGGGCACCACAGCAACACACTGACACATCACATCTTCCACCAAGGAAGGACGCTGGCAGCTCAGTTGCCAAATTGCTACACCCTGGGGAGCCCAAGCCCCTGCAATGCTGCAAGAAATCCCCCAGGTACAGGTGGGCTCCCTGCACCACTCAGGTCACCAGGAAGTTCTGCATCCTGCAGGATGGCCCTTGGCGAGCTTCCAGAGCTGACCTCAGCTGCTTTGCAGCCACGGGCTTGGGGGCTGCCGGTCAAAAACCACCAACCAGAATTGGCTCTGCAACAGGATCGGTGCCAGTGGTGGCAGAAGAAGAAGAAGCCCCGCAGGGAATTTGGGGAGCTCAGGCTGGAGGCTGCCTGCACAGAGGCCCAGCAGCCGCCTGCATGCTCGCCATGGGTCCTCAAGGCTCAGTCCTTCCCACTAGGCCACGGCCACACTCTGCTGCAGTGTCACTGGGGGAAGAATTTTGATTTTGTCAGAGTTTTGATTTTGAAGAGTTTTGATTTTGGCCCTGAAGGGGGGAGGGTTGGGATAACTTCAGAGCTACCTCCTGTACGATCCCCTGCCATGGAAATGGGTAGGCCATGAATTTACAGGTGTCTGGCAGGGCTGCAAATATACCACTCAGATCAGTTGGCTGCTTTTGTCAGTGTTTATTTGTTTTTTGTCTTGATATTAGGGCCCCTCACTACAAGAAGGACATCAAGGTGCTGGAGTGTGTCCAAAGAAGAGCAACGAAGGGTGAAGGGTCTGGAGAATAAGTCTTGTGAGGAGTGGCTGATGAGCTGGGGTTGTTTAGCTTGGAGAAGAGAAGGCTCAGGGGAGACCTTATTGTACTTTACAACTACGTCAAAGGAGATTGTAAAGAGGTGGGGACTGGGCTCTTCTCCCAAGCACCGAGTGGTAAGATGAGGCGAAATGGCCTCAAGTTGCATCGGGGAGACTTAGGTTGGATATTAGGGGAAATGTCATTACCGGAAGGGTTGTGCAGCACTGGAACAGGCTGCCCAGGGAAGTAGTTGAGCCACCATCCCTGGAAGTCTTCAAGAAACGTGGAGATGTAGAACTTAGTAGCATGTTTTAGTGGTGGACTTGGCAGTACTAGGTTAAAGGTTGGACTAGAGGATCTTAGAAGTCTTTCCCAACCTGAATGCTTCTATAATTCTCTAAAACTAAACACTAACTCACAGCAGGGCCTTGCACTGCATGTAGACAGACTTTGCCCAAAGAGATGTAAAGCAGCCAGGGGAAGAAGGACTTTGTATACCCAGAGGTGTACAAAGGAGAGGCTTCCAAAAACCTGAGGCATTAACATGATGCTGAGACACACCACCTTCCCAAGCCAAGTAACGGAGCCGGCTGCACACTTGCTCAGCAGCAGTGTAGAGCAGGGTGGATTTGCTAAAACCAGCAGAGATGCCCACTCCCCACAGCCAAGCGCCCTGCCCCAGGACACACAGTCAGGCTCTGTGCCCCCCAGGGCCCAAACCTCCCCATGCTGGAGCCCTCACCACTGCTGCAGGAACATGGTCAGCTGCCAGGGACCAGTGGCATCACCAGAACAGACAAACATCCACAGCACCACCGGCAGAAGACACGTCGCTGCTGACTGTAGGAAGACCTCTGGATGTGACATGTTTGAAAACACATTTCTCTGCTGACAAAGGACACACCCAGAAAGGTGACTGCACCAGTGGGAAAGCACTCTATTTCATCTTCATAATGCATAGCAAAAAATAAAAATACAAAAAACTGATTTCAGAGCCAGCCTTTCTCAGCCCTCTGGGCTGCTATCAAGATACGCAGCACTTACACCCCCCTTCCTCCACTGCCCACTCCACAGCCAATAAATCCTTCTCTTCATTAAACACTGCAGGTCTCAATTAATTAAATGAGAAAAACAACCACAGCCCCTTCGGCAATTAGAGAAGTGGCTGGGTAATTAGATGGAATGTTAATTTAATTTCCAGGAGGGGGAAGGGAAAAGAAAGAAATGAAAAGAAGAAAAGGAAGAAGGAGTAAATTGGATTACATTTGACAAGAGGGAAATTAAAAGTCACTTAATCATAGAGCAATTAAAGAAAGACTCATGACCTATGTAGCTGGAAAAAAAAAAAACCCTAGAAGGACAGGACCACCGGCTTGTGTTGTGAATGATGCTCACTCAGGTACAACGCCAGCTGAAGGCCCCCATGTACGTGGATTTGTACATCGCTGCCTGTGGTACCATCCACCTTGGCTTAACCTTGCCTTTCCCCTCCATTAGGGAAGCAGGAGAAGGCTGCTGCCCAGCAAACCACAGCTTCATCCTGGCCCTACCTCCAGCTAATGCTCTTATCAGCCCTCCCCAGCCCAGTAAGATCAGCCATCCCTCGCCAGGAGAAACAGAAATTCTAGTCGAGCCCGGGGCCGTGCTGCAGGGAGCAGATGCTGTTTTTCAACCACTGCAAGCATTACCTGGATAATAACCTCACCCTGCACCACCAGTGTCCTGTGATGAGTGCCACATGCACCTTGTCCCCTCCTGGTCACAGCCACCATGGAGCACACTGCCCCAGCGCCGCACCTGGTGAGGGGCAGGAGCTGGGTGCACGGAGGCAATGGAGCTGCCCCAGCGCAGCTCCTGGCAGCCTCCTGCCTTATCCCAGCCCACGGCAATGTTCAGAGATAAAGGCAGGTTTTGTTCGGTTTAATAAGAGCTGGCGTGGCAGAGCCTCTTGCTGCCAAGAGCTGGCAGGCTGATTAATTAATCCACTCACCGCTGGCACTGGGAGGCAGCTCCTCTGCAGCACCACATGGGGAACCCAGGGAAGAGCAGCAGCAACAGGGCTGCTGAGAAAGGATGGGGACATTTCCTCCCTGCAGTGCTTTCCCTCCTGGGGCCCAATCCTGCCACCTGCACCTCTCCCTTTGGGTACTTAGCCAGGGCTGGAGTGCAAGAGCCTGCTGGAGTGCAGGTCCTCACCCTGGCATGACTGTGTTCAGCAAGGACAGCCCATTCTGCAGTCTCTCTTCCCCATCCTTCATCAGGCTCAGCTTATAGCTCATCAAAGGCAAAACAAAGAGAAGTTAAATTTCGTTTAATGCAAAACATCTCCCTTCAGTGGTGACACGGAGGGCTGCAGCAAGGGAGGGAACATTTGCCTAAGTGGCTCCAGTGACCTCTTGCAAAAGCGACCTCATCTAGCTGCAGAGCTGTAGGCATCAAACCCTCCACAGCTAAACTGCCCAAGACAACAGCAAGGGCTTTGCAGAGTGTAAAACAGGGAGTTTATGCCCCAACAGTCATTTGGGAAGCAGCAGATTGCTCACAGACACTGTTAGTCTGATTTTATTATAGAAACCTGTGTGAAACAAAGCAGAGACCTGTGCAGCGCTCTGCACACAGCCGGCGAGCAGCTCGCCAGGCTGCAAACGCCAGCACTAATTCTAGTACCTACAACTCACCAGCTTTTAATTATGATGTGGCACATTCACAGGAGTCCAGCAGGAAAAATATTTTCCACCAGACAGGCAGCTGTGTCTGAGTGCTTACTCCCAGGCTGGAAGCAGCAGTGGCAGGCAGTGAATGGAGGCAGAGCAGTGACTCAGAGCACCAGGAGGTGGCACGGGACAGCTGGATGGCCCCCACGCCACTGGCACGTGCCGGGCAGGCGCTGCACTTGCGTGTGCCAAGGGAGCAGGCGGGCAGGCAGAGGCTGGTGTGGTGGAGCTGGGACCCAGCCGTTGAGATGGGCTGGGGAAAGTGGAGCAGCAGCAGCACCCCAGCATGCCCCACCGTATCCTGGGCAGCTGCACCCATGGGTGGCTCAAGGTGCTCCCCCTGTCCCCAGCCCGTTTGGCTCCCTGTAGCTCTGCCTGGTTCCACCTCCCCATCCCCACCACGCCGGGGGCCTCAAAATCCTTGTGGGTGTCTCTGGGGTGGGAACCATTGTGTGCACACTGCAGTGGCATGGAATTAAGTGTTTGCTCCTGCTGACAGTCCCGGGGCGAGGCACAAAACCACTCCTGGGGTTTTGCAGAGGTTGCATGAGCTCCAATTGCCCTTGGGATGCCGCTGCCCTTCAGCGTTTATTTGCTTAGCAGTAATTATAGCAGCGTAATTATAATCAGTGCTTGTTTCCATAAAGAATCACTTTTCTCAGTTTCTGGCCCCCCCTGCTCTCCCAGCCACGTGCCAAGACAAACCTTATGAGCCCGACAGTGCCAGTTCGCTTTGTTTCTGCACAAAAAACAACACGACAGGGGGCACGAGGGGATAGAGAATTGGGTGGGTGGGGGGTGAGGGCAAAAGCCCCACTCCCACCCAGCCACTCAGCTTGGCCAACATCCCCCTGGGCAAAACACTGCTTGGGAAAGTTGGGAGCACGGCTGTGTTTACAGCCGCTGTCCTGGGGAGCTGCACGGCCGCGCTGCACCTCCTGCTCATGAATTAACAGCCAGACAACTCCAGCCCATCAATTCCCGTGTTTGTACGGACCAGTGGGAACATTGCTGGCGTGCTTGCTCCTCGTCGCCTGGAAAAACAAGCGTGGATTTGCTGGATCAAGCATTGGGCAAGGGTCAAAACTCACCTTTTTGAGTGTGTGCAGATCTTGAGGCCATCGGCTACTGAGAAGTTAAAAGGTGTCCAGAGACAAAAGCTTGTCCTGAGTTCTTTTCGTTCTGTGCAGAAGGCTGACTTGGCTTCTGCTCCTGAGAAACCAAAGAAAAGTCTGTGAGCATAACGCTGATTTTCAGGACTGTCCCTGCTTCAGCTTTTAAATAAAGCACACGGTTTTGTGCAAGCTTGGTGCAGGGCTGCTGAAAACAGCTGCAAAAAAAGCCTTCTCATCCCTAAAACCTGCAGATGAAAATATTTACATTTTCCTCCTGTGCTTTCATGGCTTGCTTGAAATAAAAAAGAAGCATTTTCATTTAGGAAAACAGTTTGCTTTTTTTTGGTTTTGAGTTTAAAAAAAAAAAAAAAAAAGTTGATTGACCTCTTCCAAAATTCAATAGGTGAGGATGAAGCTCGTAGCTAAAAATGCTGTTTTTTGAATCAGGTGCTTCAGTAAGCACTTGGAGAGCCGCTGTTGAAAAGCAGCTCTAAACAGGAGGATTTTCACTTCTGCTACACATCATTCCTGTCAATTCTTGCCCTCACCTCTCCAGCTAAAACACTAATCCGAGCTTTTTGGCAAATCTATGAAAGCGGGGACTTGTTGGTGCAAGAAGCCTAAAGGGAGCAGCTCCCTTGTTCCACAGCAAGACGAGGGAGCAGCGGCTGGGGGGCGCCGGAATCGAGCCACCACCCGCTGGTGCCACGGGTGGAGCAGCAGTGTGCTGGTGGAGCAGGGGCCACCAGCCTTGCTCAGAGGCCTCAGCCTCTGCCTTGGCTGCTTTTCTGGACAGCTCACGTGAGATACAGCCCCATGCAAGCCAGGGTTATGCTGGATAAAATCATCCAGGGCTTGTTCCTGTCCCCTCCTGCCAGGGCCCCCTTGCTTGCCCTGCTGCACCGTGGCCAGCTGGGCATGGGGCCTGACTGGGCAAACGGGGGGGACTTTATTTATTTATTTATTTACTTACTTACTTACTTACTTACTTACTTTTTCCCAGGGCTTTTTTGGATTTAAATAGGATCAGGAAGGCAGGAAGAGTCTGATCACAAGGGAGAGGATGTCCCTGCCTGTCTGCCCCTGGAGAGCACTTGTCTGGGCTTCCCGGCACTCAGCCTCTGCTCCCTGGGATTTGTTTCCTGTCCAGTGACGATAAACCTCTCCTCACTTTTCCTTGCGCAGAGGGATCTTGCTATAGGGCGATCACCCTGAGCCAGCCATGGAAGCTGGGGATGGTTTGCTGAGCACCTCATTTGTGTTTTAAGAGATGCTCCCAAATCACACTCAACTCAAGCGCTTTCTCCTTCCTCTCCAGCAACACCTTGATGTGGGAGATGCTCCTGAGTCCATGTGTTACTGAGCTGCTGGGCCCACCTCCACAGCAGGGCCAGCACCAGTCAGGTGGCTTTGAGCCCAACAAAGGAGCTGCTGAATAGCTGGCAGAGCTCAGCCAGGAACTAATACTTTTTTACAAGCTTTTTACATTGCAGAGATGTCACAAATCATTCCCAGGCAGCTGGTGTGCAGGTGAGGCCGGCTCGGAGGGTGGCACAGAGCCTCAGACAGCAGCCACGCAGGACAAGCGACTCCAAGGTTTTAATTGATTTCATTGATTTCATTGGTTTCATTGATTGTGTCAGTCTAAAAGAAACGATGTTTGGGAAATAAAAACAACAGAACTCATCGCTCCTGCAGTTCCCATCTACCAAGGTCAGTCGACAAGCAAAGCAGCTGGTTTGGGAAAGGGTTGGAGCAGAGCAAGGCTGGAAAGCAAGGACACCTGCCACAAAAACCCTGGAGCACCCAGACACAGTGGGGTTTTGATGCCCCAGGTGCCACCAGCAACATTACAGCAGCAGGCAGCTGCTTCTCCTCTGGGACCTCAGTGCTTTCCCACAGCTCCTCGGGCTGCAAGCCAAAACTGCACAGGATTAACAAGTTAAAGAGATTTCATCCCGACCCGCAGCAGCCTCATCCCTAGACATATTTGACCCCAAGGTCCCCCCATGCCCGTCCCAGCCTGGGGTGCCGCGAGGACGCTGCGGCAGGACAGCTGCACCCACCCCGCCGTCCGCTTGCGTTTGTTAGCGCTGATTGCTCCTGTGGGCTTGGAGCCAGACCGAAACCTCGTCTCCGGAGGATACATTTTTAGACAGTTTACAGAATCTGGCTTCCTGCTTTTAAATATCTTGGGTTCTTTTGTTTCCTGTCACCTGGAAAGTAGGTGTAAGAAAAGTCCTTGTCCCCAAGTGACTCTGTGGGTGCTCTCGCAACCGTTGCAGGGAGCCAGGAGCGAAGCACCCTGTGGCACCAACATGCCATGGAACAGGACAGGAGCGCTGTTCAAGCACAGGCAGATGGAGTGAAATAAAACAGCTGAAGGACCTCCAGGGACCAAAGGGACCAGGCCATGCCTGTGCTGTGTCACCCTCTTGGGGCACAGAGCCGCTCACACGCACAGCAGAGCCCAGCACCACGGGATCAATCTGCACCCTGCATTCCTCCTGGCTGTCCCTCATTTTGGGGATCTCTTCAGTGGACCAGGACGTGGCCACAGAGCCAGAGCAGCCGCCGAGGCATGGATCAGAGCCAGGCGTGCCCAGGCAGCACGGCACAAAGCAGGCTCTGTCCCGAGCATCTGCCTGGCACCATGCACACTGGCACGGCTGCGCTGGCACAGCCACCACTGGGGAGCTGCAGGGGGGGCTCTGTGGCCTCAGGGGAGCAGTCAGAGGGCCTCTGCCAGCTCTGGGCTTCTCTTCCCACTGTGAGCTTAGGGGAGCTTTGGAGATGACACTTGTCCCTGCACCATCCTCCTCATTCCTTTCTTCAGGGAGGCAACAAGTGTTTTTCCATAGGCAATTTTACATCAAGTGATGTTTGCTGGAGCAGGAAAAATGTGTTTTTCTTATGCTGAAACCCTGTCAAAAGCTCTGGAAAACCATGTGTATTCTCTCTTTAGCAGCAGCTGCTGTCAGCAGCTTGGCACCCATCTGCACTCAAAGCCTGGGCTCAGAAGCCCAGCCCCAGGAGCTCACCCCTGCTCTTCCCTAGCTCAGCTGCCTGGGAGAGCCCCAGATCCCCAGCCCCAGCCCCAGGGATGCTGCAGCAGGGCTGCAGGGAGAGCTGAGGCTTCTCAGAGCTGCTGGAACATACGAAGCAAAGCAGAAAGGCTCCTGAGGCTGTGGCCAGCTCAGTGGCAAGGGGATGCTGTGGTGCAGGCACCACAGTAAGCCATCCCTATTCAGCCACAAGCTCTGCCCCAGTTCCTGCACCATAAAGGATGAAGCAAGGGTTGAACCTAAGGAGAAGACTCTAAGCCTTGGGAGCAAAGGGATTTTGGAGCTCTGCTTGCAACAACTCCAGGTGGAGGGGCCCAGGTACCTCTGCCCGCAGGATGCCCATGGTACGCCAGCACAGAGTGGGACGGAGGATCCCCAAGGTGCCCCTTGCACCCCTCACCAGGACCCCCATCACCAGCCACACCGGGGCCAGGCCTGCCCTGGGCCATGGAGGCTGCATCCTGGCCTTTTGTTCCCAAGAAGGGAGCATGTGGGCAATTGGGTGCCAGCCACAAGAGCTTGTGCTGGTTCCTGCTTCCTCCCTTGGCACGCAGCAGTGCCGGGCGCTGCTGGCCAACTCCTGCTTGCGTAAACAGCCCAAGTAATGAAGATAAATGAGGCTGAGCGGCAGGGGAGGGCAGCACAGCGGCTGCCAGCCAGCCCTCCATGATTCAGGGCACACTTAAGGGCTCCGGGGCCACACATTTGCCTGTGGACAACAGGACAACAGCATCCTGGGAGGTGCTTTATGAGATGCCTTAGATGGCCCAACACCCCTTTGGATTCAATACCTGGGCTCAGCAGGCAGGAGCTTTCTCTTGTTCACTGGATTTCACTGGGTGCTCACAGCACAGGGCTGAGGCTGGGTTTCTACATGGCTCAGCCCAACGGGGAGCGCTGCCCCTGCCTCCACATTGCTTGTCCAGGGAGGTCAACATCCCTTTGGTCCACAGCGGCAGTCAAAGGACACTGGTCCTGGAAGTGACACTGATGCTTCCCAGTGATGCTGTCTCAGCCCTGGGGTCTGTGTCTGAGATGTACCTGCCAAGGGATACAAGAGGTTAATATTTAAAAAGACTGTCTTGAGCTGAGCTAATGCCATGGCAGAACAGAGCACCCCTGCCAAGAAGCTTATCTGAGGCTCTTTGTGAACAAAGTGAACCCTGGAAGGTGGCGAGGCTCAGCGACAGGGAGCAGGGATGCATGCCAAGATCACTGCCTCTGGCCAGAGGAGAAATTTACATCTTAGAGACGAGCCACCCCATTTCAATAACCCACACAGTTTCTAGCTGTGCTGCTCACCATGGTGAGGACCAAGTCGTGGCCCTGGCCTCCAGGAGCTGCCGGCACAACCTGGGACAGCGTCGCACAGCTCCGATGGGCTCTCATACCCAGTGCTCATGCTGCTTCCAAGAGGCAGAGCAGGGCAAAGTGTATAAATCGAGCCATTCTCACCTAAAAGTTGCTATATGACAGGGACAGGAACTGGACACCCCAACCAAAAGACATCTGTTGGGGCAGTAGCTCCCAGGCACAGCATAGGGCAGGCATTCTCCCTCCACTGTGGTGCATTCAGGGCTTTTTGCTGACTCCTCCAGCTTCTACCTTGGGACAGAAAATGGGAACATGGGAGAGCCCCGTGCACACTTGCAGCCCCTGTAGTGACACGGTGCCTGTGCTTGTCCGCTTTGCACACTGCAGGTCGAAGCTCCCACAGAAACCTCGCATTGTGCCGCGTAGATACAATGAGCCTTTAAGCCCTCATAACCTCTGGAAATAAACTTGAATGAGCTGTATGTCTGATGAACGGGTGGGAAAATCTGGGAGCAGCCAGAATTTCACAGAGGCCCCGACTCAAACTTTCTGCTTCCCAAATCCTCCTGAGGCAGCGCGGGTTGGGAATGGAAAGAGAGCGACTCCAGCCCAGCGCTCTTTCCATTCCAGCACCCAGCGGGGTCGATAAAAATCAGCTGTGACTGAGCGCAGCCCGCAGTAATTGTGTGTTTATTTTTAATCGGGTGAATTGGTGGCTCAGCACTGAGCTGGGCCCCGCCAATTCCAGGAAACTTAATCCGCAGATCACTCCTCCACAGCTACCGTGTGGCCGCAGAGTGACCGTGGACTGGGAGCGACAGGCAGCTGGAGGCAGCCCCGTTCAGCCGAGTTTTGCTGCACCCCATGGCTGGAAGAGCCCCCGCAGCCCTGGGCTGAGCTCTCCAGGCCAATGCAGCAGGTTTGGAGGGGAGAGGAGGTGTGAGGCAGCCATGCCCAGCTTCTCCTGGTGTAAACTGCCTTGTTCACCTGAGGCCAGGGGTTGGGGAGAATGGCACAAGAGCGTCCTGCAGGTACCACGCTGCTCCTAGAACCCTGCCCAGATTTCCTTTAGGCTCCTAAATCAGTGCAGGAGGCTCTCAAAATGTTTAATTCCCCCTCTGTGGAACAGCAGCAGCAGAATAGGCCTTCCTGCTCCTCAGAGAGGCCAACAGAGAAAGGCTGGTGTGGAAAGTTCCCTGTTAGGAGCAGGCAGCACTGCCCTTATCCTCAGCACAGCTCTCCAGCTGATCCCCAGAGCAGCAGCTGGGTTCATCCCCATGAAGAGCTCACTTACAGCAACCCACAGCCAGCCTACCTTCCTGCTTCTGCTCTCTGTCCCTCTCGGTGGCCACTGGCGAGTGCGACGGTCGGGAGGTGACAGGGCAGGGGGACTACAAGTGCTCTGCAGCATTCAGCCAGCTCAGGATATGCTGAAGTTGGAGCTGAGGGTGCTCCTGGGCCATGCACACAACACCAGGTTCCTGGCACTGGAGCTCCTGTAATGGAGTTTGGCTTTCTCAAAAGGATTCCCCATTAGTAATAGGTTTATATTGGTTTTTACTTTCCTTCCTTTGCAAAAACTCTGTTTGGACAATGAACAGCAACATCCTTGCTCTATACGGATGGGGATTAAAATAAGCAGATGCTTGTTTGCTCATGCTAGCCAGGGAACTGGACCTAAAACATTCAGCAGCGAGTTTGTCTTTTCCCAGCTGGAGACTTCCTGCAGTGTGTCTGGAAGCCGGGTACTGTGTCCCCCTGGCCCCTGACACACAACGAGCCCCCACATGTGGTCCACGAGCAAAAGGCATCCCCTGGTGGACCATAAGCCTTGCTAAAGGTAACCATGCAGGTCAGGATAGGAATTTTGGAGCTGCTTATGGCCATGGAAGTGATAATGCCGAGGGCCAGGAGGATCAGATCCCTCCTGATGCCTGGAGGGCGAGCTGCACTGGCCACAAGCTGCAGCTGCTTCCTTGCATGGGCTGGCCAGGTCTTATGGAATTGGGGTCAAAGGGGCTGCTCTTGGCATGCTCAGAAGGAGCTGCTGTTGCAGACAATTCCTGGGACGTCAGTCCCAACCCGCTGCCTCCTGGCCAGCATACACAGGCACTGGCTGCCTGCATGAAGGAGGGAGGCAGCAGGCAGGAGGCTCTTCTGCCATGGAGGCTTCCCTCCAGTTCTTGTGCTACTGAAGACATTCGCTAAAGGAAGAAGAATGAATAAATAACAAAAGGGTGTTCCAACAGATGGACTCTAGTTTGTATTATCAGAGGTGCTGGCTGTTTCTGGGATTATTCCCTCTCCTTGGCCAAAAGGAGAGGATCAAGGGAGCCTAGCACCTCAGAGCTGCTTCTCAAGGTGATGGCAGATTATCCGGCTTTTTTGCTCATCACCAGCTCTAGCTGCAAGGACTGACAGAGCGACTGCCCTCAGACCTGTGCTAAAAGACACAACCTTGCCTGGGCACAAGGACGCAGAGATCAGCCTCTAGCGCACATTCATGCACTCCATCGCTGGGGCATAGGAGCCGCCTGGCTTTTGTCTGAGCAAAGGCCGGGGGTTCCTCACTGCAAACCCCGCTCACACCCACACCTGCACCCATGGCACAGTGGAAATTCACTGTGGCACAGCCAAGGACTGGGTGGGGAAGGAATAGCATCGATGGCACAGTGGGGGAACAACACCCAGCGCCAAGCAGAGCCCAGGGCACTGAACAAGCCTCATCCAGACCCGCTGCCATCAGTCAGGAGCAAATGGGGTGAAGGGGATCTGGGGAAACCCTTGGTCCCAGACCCCCCATCCCATGCACCAGCTGCCAGCATCTGAGGCTGCAGGATGGGGACAGGAAAGGTGGCCCTGCTGGTGCCCAGCCAGCCCTTGCACCGTGGCTGAGCCCCACTCACAGGCAGTGCTGCTGGATAAAGGATAACTCATTAAGCAAATTTCTCGCTGCATGCTGTTTTCCTAGAGCCCCAGCCAGACCCCAAGACTATTTATCTTGGCTTTGAAGTCTCCGCCCCTCGCTGTGCAGCATGAACATGTAACCACAGAGGCTTAACAGAAACTGGAGCAGAAACCACCACCGAGGCTTGCAGGCGAGGGGCCTGTCCAACGCCTACAGTTCAGAGCTGTGCTAACTGCTGACCTGGATGGCAACAACCGGGGCTCCCAGACCCACTGGTGAAGGAAGGGCAGGATGCACGGGCAGCAGGTGTCAGTGCTGACACCTTCACCCCGCTCTCCCTGCCCTGCAGCCATGGGTCATGGGGCTTCACCCCAAGTCTAGTACGGTCTTGTCCTGCAGGCATGGAGCATTGACTTCTGCAATCCCCAAACAGCAGCCCCCATCCCTCCCCTCTGGGCAGATATCCTGCTTCTCTGTTATCTGCAGCAAGAAATCCTGCCCCAGGACTCTCCTGTGCTTGCTTTCCTTTCCTGGCACAACCACATGCCAGTCACTGCACACCTCTGGTGCTAGGTGGGTTCCCCTTCTTTTGGAAGAAAAGACAAGGATCAAGACAGAGCAGCCTCACTGGTCTGTTGAAGTCCAGAGTGAAAACCTGCTGCCCTTACGACTGCCAAGCATCAGGGAAAGCCTCACCTGCTGCTGTCAAACCAGGCAGCAAGATTTTGCTCCGTGAGCTCCCCAGAAGCTCGTCCATTCTGATGACTCCAGCACTAAGGTTCCCTTGCTCCCATTAAGAGACTCTGAGACCACATCTACAGAACAGATTTTACACGGCTCTTCCTTATCCTCTTGGATTTCAACCCAACTGGGACCATCTCGTGTCAATGGCTGTGCAGAGGTTCCCAATTAAGTTGAAACAAGACCTGAGGTCTGCTCAGCCTTAACTGCATACCATGGCTGCAGCAGTTTCACAGAAAAGCAAGGTCAGGATATGGCTGTGTTATGGGCTTTGAGTCCCAGCGTTTAGCCATGAGAGCCTCGAGTGAGTCACAGCTGCCCCCAGGGACACGGAGCAGACTTCGTGGTGGTCAAGGGTTGGACCTTTACCACCCAGCCAAAATCTAAGGCGCAGGGGACAAAGCCCTGCTCGGCTCCAGGTTCCCTCACCAGCCTTTTGTCCTTTCCTGCATCCAGAAGCTACTGTGAATACAAAACACGCTGATGTCCCAGCAGGGCTCTGGCATCCAGCCAAGAGAAAGATCTGTTAGCAGAGCAGCCCGGTGAGCTGGGGCCATGGCCTTGGCGCAGCTCTGCACAGCCAGGGCTCATTTCCGAGCAGGGAGGCAACAATCTAGTCTTCATTCCCCATGAGCAGATGAAATCTGCCTTGAATTTAAATTCAATAAGCTCAGCCCGGCCCTACAAACTGCAATTGAAACTTTGCAGTGAAAGCCAGCATGTTTCAAATAATGCATCGCTAAAGATTTCCCAGTCCCTATCACTCCTGAGCTTGTGCAAAGCATGCAGAGAGACGCATGGGTGAGCGGAGGTGCTGCTGAGTCCAGTGTTGTTTGGAGAGCAGGATTAGAAGTGCTTGCACCACCTTCCTCCCCTCCCCAGGCCACCTGCAGAGCTCCACAGCACGTCTGCTGCTGGAGCTCATCTAGGGGATGATTTTCTGATTTACCCCACCATGGACTGCTCCAGTGGCAGCAGGGAGACCTGGGACTGGAAAACCATTTTGCGGGGATAAGCGTCTCTTAAAATCTTCTTTCATCCTGAAAGCTTGTGCCTGGACAGAAACAAATGAAGTGTGTGACACTGAGAAATGAGAACGGCAATGAGAAAGCACGCAGGGAAGCAGAGGGCTGGCAAGCAGAGCACAGTTTGCAAGACGCTACAGTGGCCGGACTCAGCTCAGCACCCAGGCCGATGCCTCTGAACGGGCCGAAAACACAGCTCTCACCCTCTGTTGGTTTCATTACCATTTGGATTTTCTTAGCCATGGAAAAGGCCCTGCTGCTGTGCTGGGGTTGTGCAAGAGGCATCTCCAGCCCATCAACTGAGCCACCAGAGCAAGGTCCAGATACTTCAGTGGGCTGGAGGTGTCTTGGAGCCTTGTGCCTCCAATTCCCACTTAAAAGCAGCCCAAGGAAGCTTTGAAGCTACCTATCCTGGCTGAACCGGCCAAACCTCCCTCTTCATCAGCAACCCCACGTTCTTCCACATATTTCTCGCTACACAACAGGGGTGAGAGCTGCTTTCCTTCACCCAGCAATTCTCACAAATGAGATAATTTTATTTCCTGAGCAAGATAGTGGCCAAAGCCCCCCAGCAGCTCATGAACACTAATAAGAATTTTTGTTCCAAATATAATTCACAGCTAATATCTGGCATGAAATACTCAAAAGAGAATGAGCAGATCCCAGCCTTGAACAACAGAATAGGGGCTGATTTCCTTTTAGTTACTATATACACACACATGCATATATATGTAATATATAAATATATATATGTATATTCATATATACAGAGAGTGAGGGAGAGCTTTTGAAAACCTGTTTGGACTCCCTAGATGTACAAAACTCACAAACCAGCAGGCCCTCATTGTAAAATTTCAAAATGCAGTAATTCTCAGAACCATAAAGCGCTCACAGAACTGGAATAGGACGAGCCCCGTGTTTGCTGGCACCGCTGGGGAAGACAGGAGAGTTCATCAATCTTCATTCTCATTAGCACTGGAAAGAATGTCCAACTGCACTCCTGATGGAGAGCAGCATCTCACAGCTTTCAACACCCTAAGCTGGTGCAGGAGAGGAGCAAATCAAACCCAGAGGGTGGCAAGCAGGGTGTGAAGGAAGGACTGGCTGCCAGGCAGGGAGAGATGCATGTAGAGCAGCCACCAACAGGTTGCTGAACCCCCTTTCCTTCAGTGAAATTCCTTTGGACGGGCAACAGAGCAGAGAATGCTGAGCTGGGTCCTGAGCATGACTCACAGGGACCAGGCAGTGCCGCTGTCACAACATGGGATCTGATACCTGGCCCCAAATCCCACACACACACCCCAGAGCTCTGCACACAGCCCTCAGGACACTGTTAGCACACTATGCCCTCAGCTCATTAAACATATGAAATTTCTAGATGAAAATAATAATAATAATAGTAGTCAGGACTGTTTCTAACCTTGGGTGGCTTTGCATTCTGCTTTTGCCATTTCGCTCTTGACAACTCCCAGAGCTAAGATGCCAAGAGAAGGATTGATATTTATACTAGCTCATTCAGGGCTATTGGGCTGAACTTTTTATTGGGGTCAGGACTAGACTTCTATATTTCCAAGCCCAGGGAAAGCACGTTCAGGTTGATAAATACCTGGCAGCAAAAACCATTAGCTGATTATGTGAACTACAAGGGGAAAAGAAAAGACAAAAAAGCCCTGTCATTCCCAGTGGAGCTGCTCAATGGTCTTTTCCTCCATGTAGATTTCTGTAACACTTCTCAGAGTGTTTTCTGCAGGACTGCACATGCTCTGGTCTATGAAAGGGATAGATATCAGAACCTGTATAAAACAAGCTTTATTCATTCAAAAATCTCAATTAAGTAGCTGTGCAGCATCAGCTTCTCCTTTTGCTTCTCCCTGGCACAGAGGACAGGATTACCTTTGCTGCAGACCCAGCACCTTAATCGGGAATCCATGGCATCCACTCCAGCACAGACAGCAGGCAGGGACCTCAAATGGGCCAGGTACCCATGGAGCCCCAGGGATCCTTGCTTCCTGCGGTAAGGAACAGCCCTTCTGCGTCTCAATTTCCCCTTCTGTAAAATAAAAGTCACAACTCTTTTTAAGCCCTCTTCAAGCAATTCATGCTGTTGACAGAAGCGCTCACAAATGTTCAAAGGTGTTGGGGTTTTTAGAGTCAATCTGAAAGCTTCAGTTTCCAGAGTGATCCCACACCTCTAGGTGACATTTATGAACACTTAGGGTCATAGAGAGAACCCCAGAATTATCACCCCAAAAGCCTTAGAACTGAACATAAATGAAAAAGGATGCTCATTATTTCCTCTCTAACCTGTTTGGTTTTTAATACAACCAGGCAGTTTATGACAGATCGGGGAGAGGCGGTGATTTATCACATTGAAATAATTGGGGTCAGCAATGTTGCTACAGTTCTTGGGAAATGCCGGTCTATGCTGTCTCTCCTTTTGGTAGAGTTGGCAGCAGTGAAAACCACAATTTACTGCAGCAGCAAAGGTTTATATCTAATCCTCTCTTTAATCTCTTACTCCAGGAAACTTCGGGATACCAGGGGTGGGAAGCAGGCTCAACCTCGAGCTCAGGACTCGCAGGGGGAGCACCAGGATGGGTGCTGCAGGACCAATCCCTGCCACTGCACATCACAGCTCATGCAAGACGATGGCAGGAGGGAGGAGGGTGGGCACAGAGCTCACACAGTCCCTCCTGCCCCACCGTGAGCCAGCGCTGCCCCAGCACGCCACCTTCGTTGAGAAAAGACAGACGTAATAAAACAGAGAACTAATTGCCCCTGGGGGGCTTGTTAAGGCCGGCAGGAAATCCTGCAGGGCCAAGAGAACACTTGTGGAAGCACCAGGAGGTCACACTGCCAGAGATCCCTGGGCTACAGCGCAGTGATGCCGGGGCAGGGCCAGACTCTGTGGGGCTCAGGGGGAGTGCGGTGTGATGGCCACCCTCCCCACCAGGTGCAATAGTGGCTCGGGTTGCTTCCCAGCAGGAATCACAGCAGAGTTAGGGTTGGAAGTGACCTTGAAGTTCACCTCCTCCACTCCTGCCATGGGCATGACCCCTCCAGCAGCCTAGGCTGCCCGCAGCCCAACCTTGGGCACTTCCAGGGCCAATTCCTTACCTACTGAAGAAGTCCACCCTTCAAAGCCATCCCTCTCTAATTCAGAGACAAGGATGTTGTGGCAGACCGTGTCAATGGCCTTACACATTTAATTTTACAGAGAAGGAGGACCACAGACCTCGGGGGGCTTGGGCTGCCCCTGTCTATTAGGCACTGCTGAAAGCAGCAGTGAAAGCCAGCCTCCTTCATCCCCGTCCCCCCCCCCCCTCCCATAATCCTAGGCAGGTTTTGCTCCCACCAAATTAGTCCTGCTAACTAGAGGCCATTACCTCATGGGATGAGGGCCCCATGCAACAGGAAGCTCTGGTGACTGTCTGGTGACATTGTTCTTCGAGGCCTCTTGTCCACAGCTCATCCCGCACAGGAGCAACAGTGAGGAGATAAGGAGCCCCTGAGGCCTGGTGGAAACTCTGACAAGGAGTCTATTTTGGGCTTGCTTGGCCAGTTCCCACTCTGATGGGCCCGGGATGAGTCCGGCCTCACGTCTTGGGGATCTGCTGCACACATCCCACTTGTCTGCTGCTCACCACACGCTCACAGTCCGCTGGCCTCAGTCCCCACTGGCACACAAATCCCTGATATGGCAGCATCACTCTGCTTGCCTGGACACAGGCTGTGGCTCCATGACTCAGTTCACCAAATGCCTCCCCCGGACCAGGAGCTCTCAGAGGGAAAAAGAGCTGGGATGCGGCCAGCACTTGTTCCTCACCTCGTTCTTGCAAAGATGGGAACTGGGCAACCATGTTTTAGAGCAGCCCAGCCTATTTTGGTGAGAGACAAGGGGAAACCATGAGCAAATCTGATACAGAGAAGCAGACATGAGGCAAGCTGCTGACATTTATTTGGTGTCAGGATGATGAGGCTGGTGCCAGAGAGCAGCAGTGCTAGAGTGTGGCAGTGCACTGAGCAGGGGATGCCTGCACCCTTCACCAACCCTTGCTGGACACTGGGGAGGACAGATCTTGCTCAAAGCTTCTCAGGGGCTGAGGAGAAGAAAGGACAGCTAGTAAAAAGAGAGACAAAGACATCTGCTGCCAACTCCAGGAAAAAAATAATAAAAAAAAGCAGGTTTCCAGGCATGACAAAGATGGGGAGTCGGTGAGCATGATGGGGCAGTGCTTGGGAACTGGGCTGCCAGGATATGGGAACCACACAGCAGACAGCTGGGGACAGGCGCTGGGTGCTCTGGAAGCAGGGAAAGGGTACAGAGACCCCCAGCAGTTAAGTAGGGATGTAGGAAGGAGAATTAAGCAATGGACCCAAGGCTTTGCAAACTATAAACACTGTGATGGAGGAGCTTTGTATTCAAAATAAGCAAAGGCAAATTAAAGGAGGGAATTAGGGGAAGGAAAAAGCAACAGTGGGGGAAAGAGACTGAGCAAAGATGAGCAGGTGATTCATCAGGCGAAGAGAAAGCTCTTCTCTGGTTCTTGCAGAGGTTCATGGGAAGCAGAAACCTGAAAAAGGGTATGGAAAAATGAACAAATGAGGGCAGGGCTGACAACAAACGAAGAGCCCCAGGAGCCTCCCAGGAAGCTTTTGAGAGCTTCCAAGCAGAGGTGAAAGAGCTGGTGTGCAGGAAGACAGAAACATAATCTCTGATGCAGGAGCCAGTTTGAGAAGTAGGGTCTTGGCTCCTGGCTGGGTTTTTGGACAAGCCAGCTCCAGTGTCAGTGGCCTTGCTGGAACCAGGCCACAGAAGCAAAATTCACAAAGCCACAATAGGTACTGATGGGTGTCCCCATGCCAAGCAGGGAGCTTTGGTCCTTGCCTCTGAGGCAGGAAGGCAACGAAGCTGCCTGCAAATCCCATTGTGAGCACACACTACCCTTAAGTCCATGGGGATAAGGGTCCATACAGAGGCACCAGCTTGCCCACCATGCAGGCTGATGGTCACCCTCATGGTATTGCTCCAGGTGCAGAGAAACCTCCTCCCATAAGATCTGTTTTCTACTCCCTTGACATTCTCAGGTGTGATAGGTAGTTTGGAGGAGTTTCCAAGCTCTGCTGCATCCTTCTCCCCACACCAAATGGCCATGTGGTCCATTGTCTTCTCCTTCCTCTGGATCCCAGCTCCATCCACAGCTCCTCCAGGGGCAGAGGTCAATATTCCACATACCAGGATCCACCTCTGGGAGCAGAAGAACACAAATAACATAAGTGGCTTCTTTAGATTCAGGATGCACCAACAACTCATTGCAGTGCTGCAAAGCCTGGGAAAGTTTCATCCAGCCAAGATGCTAATCAGCACTACAGCAAACTGTTGAGTCAGGAAAACAGAAGTGCAAGATTGATTTGCAGGAAGCAAAAGGCCAGATGCCTTTACATGGACTCCACTTTCACCCAGCCCAACAGGTTTCATGATACATTCCTCTGGGGCCCCTGAGCTCCTGCACCATCCCACAGCAGCCTCATTCCCCAGGGCTGTGGTCCACTCAATTAGTCAGCCCTACAAGCTCTCTGCAGTTCTTCATGATGGACCTGCATTGATCTGCCCCAGCTCTTAGGTTTCGATCTCCATTTATCAGGCCTTTGCATTCTTTTAATCCCATCTCAGCCCTCCCCCAAAGTGTTGAGATAAAAGGCAGGCTGGGAAGGCTGATAAAAGGGAACTGAACAAACCCATTAATGATGTTTATGTGCCAGGAATTACAAACCCCAATCCATGTTAATTGTGCTTGCCAGCCAGAGCAAGCACGAAAGTGAAGTCACCCTCACTCAAAACTTGTCCTGAGGAAAAGCAACACCTGGAAGACCAGGACTCATTGGTTTTTACTCCATGTGAGGGCACTGATTTGTTGAGTTTGGGCACACAGGTCAAAAATGGGTGCTCCAACCTGAGCAGCAACAGTGCTGATCCCCAGGCAAGATAAACCAGCAGAAAAAAGTCACTTCAGCTTCTTTCTTTGGCAGCAGGAACTTTATGGCAAGAAGAGTAAATTCTGCAGAGCTCACATGGAGCTGCTCCATACTACCATGGTATGTGCATCAGGGTACAAGCCCTGGCCAGGGGGTGGTGAGAAACAAGAGCCAAAAGACACAGGATCAGAAGCACACATTGAGTATGTGCAGGGCCCCTTATAGAACTGGGCCACGATGTGTCCAGCAGTGAAGGGACAATTCTCACCCTGTTTCGGGCTCTCAAAAATAAATAAATAAATAAATAAACCAAAAAACACTGCTCACCAAACCCCAAATCACAGGAAAAGCCAAATTCAGAACATTTTGTCAAAGCACTAAATCAGAGAGCAGGAGGGCAACTTACCAGGTCAACTGGAACATGCTTTAATTGAAACGTTTGGAAGAAAGTGTCCTTGTATAAATGGAGATTAATGGACATTTCAAAAGACAAAGTTGCTTTAGTCTAACCCCTCCCCTCCCCATTTTCCTTGGTACATTGCCTAATGGATGTGTCAACAATGTCAAAACCAACAAAAACTATTAAAATACACTCATCCAACCAACACCCTCTCTGGAACAGCTTCAGATTTTAATTGATATCTTCTAAAAAACAAATCCTTTCTCAGGAAAAATAAACCACAGCCACTTCAGAGAAAACATGAAAAGATCTGCTCATGATGCCACTGTTTACAAGAGGCATAGGCAGGAACCTAGGTCACTGGGCAGGACCACAGCACCAAACACACTGGCACAGAAGAGCACAAAGCATCAGCAATTACCTGATTTCATCCTGGCCCCTACAGTTTTCACCACCCAGAGCTTTTCTCCTTTTTGAGTAGGCGTTTGGGCTCCCGATGCTTGCTGCTCCAGGCCCTGGGATGCTGCCACCTGCCCTGGAGCCAGTCCCAGTGCCGCAAGCAGGCATCGCGGAAAAGGCTCATGGTTCTCCTCCTTCCTGGAAGAAGCACCCGTTGACAAGGCGCTCAGTCTTCCTCTCAGCTCCCACTTGAGCAGTCTGAGGGCTCGTTAGAAAATAGAACTAATTATGCTTGATGGATAGGGACTGGGGACTATTACTCATTGCTGTGCAGCAGACACCATACAGCACACTGCACAGAATTCAGCTGCAACCACTGTGGCTGCACAGCGCGCAACCAGCCTAAGCCTCCACTGCTCCCCAGCAAGAGGCTGCAGGGTGGGGAGGGCAAATCTGGGGGCTTTTGGTTACATCGCATTGGTGTCCTGACACCCAAAATGAGAGTGGAGCCTTGCTGTGGCGGGAGCTGCAGGGCCGCAGAGTAAAACATTGTCAGAAGCAACCTAAGCTCTACAGCAGCAATGAATCTGAGGCAGTTTGCTGGCTGAAAAATCCTTGGGCTCACAATGGCACATAGCTAGCATAGGTCAAAGGAAATCACAAGAACTGAGTCTAAAATTTTAAGTCCATGGAAGTATTCCCCCTCAAGGAAAGCAGGGGGTTTCCCGGTTCATGTCATTTTCAATGTTGTCCCACCCTCCCTGAGACTGGGAAAGAATATCCCGCCCAGAAGGATATCAACAGTCCATGCTCCTGCTCAGGCATTTTACTCTTTGCCCGTGGTTAAGGCTTCAAAACTGTGGAAGAAAGCAATAGAGCTCTGAATAAAACCCAAGCCTCTCAACTCCCACATGGTATTTGAGCTACAAACAACTCTCTAAGCTCTTCTGTACATATATCGACCTCAACAGCTTGGAGATTACCTAGCGGGAGGGATTAGGGCTTTTATATTACAGCAGAGGAAGGAGATGCAACAGAATGGGCCAGGATTATTTAGCACTCGCACTCTGTTTCAGTTCTATAGGTTGCAGGTAGCTTAGCTCAGACCACAGAACACAGCCTGCTCCAGAAACACCTGCTAAGTAAATGCTCTTGCCCCAAGAAAGGAGAAAAACAAATAGGATCAGCCAGAACAGTGCCTCAGAGCAGTTCTCTGCAATCACACCAACAGTTGCATCAGTGCAAAGGAGAGAAAAGCAGCATGAGGCCACGGAGGCAGCTCATGGGAAAATGCATCTAAGGAAAGTGATGGTTAACCAGACTGGAGGAGGAAAGGCATGCAAAGCACTCCTCCCCCAGACTGCAGTCATGAAAATCGCCTTTTGCTTTAGCTCTCCCACATCGGGTCATCTGGGAGCAAGCCCCTGAGGACAGAGACTTTGCCAAGTGTCTGTCTCACTGCTTGCCTTGCGGCAGGTGCCACCACTCCTGCTAAGCACCATCCCACTTAGCAATCCATCAGTGCTTATCTGGCCATGTGGCATCTTAATCTGCTGTCATCCTATCCTTCACAGCGCTGGAGCTGCAACAAGGTCTGCGGGGTGGGATAAAGACACCTTCAGCAGCTCATCACCACAGCCCAGCCCCAAAACTGGGGCATACAGCGGGGCTAGCTGGTGCCAGAGTGGGATTGCCCCTCACAGCCCAGCATTGCTGCACCCTGCCCCGCAGCACCCTCAGCACCCACTCCTCTAACATGCTCGTAACCCCCTCAAGCAAGCACACAGCCCACTGCACCCCAACCCCACACGAAAGGCGTTTCCAGCACCAGAATCCAGTTCCTCTGGATTCCAAGGGCACTTTTGAGGCTCTGCCACTGAAGCAGAGGGGTATCAGTGTTTTGTAGGATGCAGCAGCTGCAGGGAGACAGCCAGAGCCTTCTGGGGCAGGGGCAACCACAGGGGAGTGAGCTTTGCAACAGCACTTCATGGACCATGATCCTACCTTCACCCAGGAAAGGGAATGCCATTCCTTGAACTAAAGCCTTGAGAAAACCTTCACCTGTTCTTAAAACTGAATGACTCTGTGGCATAGCTGTTTTACAGATGGATGGGCTTTCATTGTTCGAGTGCCTGTGTTAGCAATCTGCCTCGTAGGTCAAAAACTGCCTGCTCCTGACTCAGTTTAGGGTTGCTTTCAAGGATTTACTTAAAGCAAGGTGTCCTGGTTTCAGTCAGGACAGAGTTATTTTTCCTCCTAGTAGCTGGTAGGGTGCTATGTTTTGGATTAGGATGAGAAGAGTGCTGATAACATGCTGATGTTTTAATTGCTGCAGAGCAATTGCCTACACTAAGCCAAGGGCTTTTCAGCTTCTTGCTCTGTCCTGCCAGCGGGCAGGCTGGGGGTGCAGCAGGAGCTGGGAGGGGACAGACCCAGGATAGCTGACCCCAACTGGCCAAAGGGGCATTCCATACCATCTGATGTCATGCTAAGCAATATATAGGGGTGGCTAGCCGGTGTGGGGGGCCGGCTGCTCAGGGTTGGGCTGGGCATCGGTCAGCGGGTGGTGAGCAATTGCATTGTGCATCACTTGTTTGTACATATTATTATTATTATTTTCTATCTTAATAAACTGTCTTTATCTCAACCCACAGGCTTCACTTTCCTGTTTCTCTCTCCCATCCCAGAGAGGAAGGGGGGAGGGTGAGCGAACGGCTGTGTGGTGTTTAGCTGCCAGCCGGGTTAAACCACAACACAAGGTTATATTCTTAGTGCTTTCATAAACTGCTTGCTCCTTTTGACCAGGAACCTGTCCCTCTGCTGCTCTGCTGTGCAGAAGCTGTGCTGGGAGTGGGAGCCCTTGTGCACTGACCTGTTACAGCCCCTTCAGTGTGTACACACCTCCCATACCCCCGCTCCTCCCTGCAGGGGCCCACACCTGCCCCCTTCCCCACAAGCACTGCAGCACACTGCCACAGTGCTCAAACTGAGCTCACTGATGGGCAGGAGACCTCCCGGAAAGGGGGGCAAATGTGGGTCCTAAACCAAGCCACCCACCTCCAGGGAACTCACGAGAATTCTGTACTTGTGACATGTCTCCCCTTGGCCAAACACCGCTGCAATCAGCCAAGGGCTTTGACTTCTTTTGTGATTTGGGGAGCACATGCTCTGAGCCAGGAGTGCAGCCAAGGCAGAGCAGAGCCAGCCTGCAGAGCTTGTCCCTACTGGGGGGGACACAGGGGGTGGCAGGGAAGCCATTGGACAGGCAGCCTTCCAGTCCAGAAAGGAGAGCATCAAGGCTATCACAGCACACACTGCAGCCTCCTCACTCCCTAGCAGTACAGTGAGTTCTGGGAGCTCAGCTCACGTTCAGGCTCCAAGACCCCAGCCAAAGCCCATTTGCTTTCTTCTGCACTTTTCACACCCTGGGGCTTGCTAAGGTCAACGTGGAAGAAGCTAGCGGCTGCTCTCAGTGCTGCTAAGACCTTCACCCTCCAACTGCACAAGCAGAGCTGCCAGCAGCTGCTTGAGCACAACAAAAAACCAAGAGGGGTGGTTTGTCCTGTGTAAGCACCCTAAAGCTCACATATGATATTCATTACGACTGCTAAACTAAAGCCTTTTGCTGTGGGAGGGAAGAGCAACATCCTTCCATCTCAAAGGAAACAAACTTTCTGCAGATAATACTGTCAGCTTGTGCCTTTCCCCACTCACTTGTGAGAATGGCTCCTCTTTTTTTGCAGAAGGGCCAAGCTAACCTGTCAGTCACATTGATGCCACTCAAGCACGTGCTCTGTGGCCAAGCTGAAGGTGCAGGAAGGCTGCAGTCACCATGTGGGCACAGATTACTCTGAGGCACCGCTGGGCAGTCTGGAGGGGCACAAAAATGAAACAGATCCCCTAAAACAGATGGGCCTCATCACCTATTTAGGAAGAGGAGGAAAAAGTACACAGTCAGCAAAGAGCCAGAGGCTAGGAAGAGCTTTGGATAAAATGAGTGCTGAGATTCTCAGCCCTTCCTGGGCTGGCAATGCACAAGCAGAGGGATGTGGTTCTGCTGCCTCACTACTGTCCCCAGGGTAACATCTGTCCCCAAGCAGGGCAGTTCCCAGGGCCACTGCAAGGGGAAAACCATGGTTGAAGCTCAGGAATGTCCACACTGATGAGCAGAAGGGCATGCTTAAGTCAGCAGTTCTCTCTCCTCAGTACCCACCACTGGGAGCAACCCTGCTGCAGTCACAGGCCACGTTAAGTGTGATTAACAAGATAAACAAAACCATCTGTGACCCTAAAAATCAACACATGTTGTTCCCCTGACTCACGCAGGCAGAACAGGCATGGGGACAAACAGACAACGAAGAAGATCCCATACCACTTGCAGATTCCCCAGCTCATTTTGTGGGGGCAAGATGCTCATTTTCCTCCTCCAAACCCAGCTGCTTCATCACCCACCTGGAATCCAGCAAACACCTTGTGCTGGCAACCACGAGGGACCAGCATGGAGCATTAACTCGGGTTTGCCATGGGTGAAACTGCTGGGCCTTCTGGAGAAGATCCTGCACCACTGCTGTGTAGCACCAAGGCTTCATCCAAACCTGAGAAGGACACAGAAGAACACAAGACTCACAGCCTGAGCATGCAGGAGCACCCAACACACATGCATATGCTTTTCAACTTACACCCAGCATGGCAAAGGGCAGGGACACCCCTTGCAGTGTCCTGGGGTGAGCAGCAGCCAGGCTATGCAGCGTAAACACGGCCCCAGCCACCTGGGTAGGACCAAGCAGCAAACCTGGAAGGATGAGCACAGGGGAGTGAATGAGATCTCAGCTGGTGAGCAGGGCAGAAATCAAGCTATTATTCATCAATGATGGGAAATGTCACCAAAATATAAGTTTTGGAAGCTTCCAAAATTATTTGTAAAGTGGGGCCAAATTTGTTTAATAGCTTCAGCCAAAATGGGGGAAATAATTAGAAAAACATTGAAATGCATAATTTTTAGTTCTTTTTCTTTTTTTTTTTTTTCCTCTAACTGAAACATTTTACTTCGGAAATGATGAAATATTTTAGTCGCAGCAGGATCTTGGAGCCTTTGTCCCAGTGAAACAGGAATGTTTATTCAGTTTGTCACTTATTGACTGAGTTAAATGTCAGAAGGAAATCTCAGTGTTGCTTTTCCATGTAAAAATAAAAATTAAAAAAAGTACAAAAAGATTTCATCTTCTGGCAGAGGGCATTAGAAGAGGCCAGATAAAGGCACGCACCTTGCCTGCCCAGACCCTCACCCCACCCTGAAACCACAAGAGAAGACTGAGCCCTTTGGGGTTAGCCAAGGCAACCACAGGGGACAGGTCAGAGGACACGAGCCTCAACCTCACCAGCCTATGGAGCTGCTCCAGATTGGCCATGGGAAGAGTAGGGTTGGGGGTCAAAAGGGCCACCAGAAAGGTGATCGAAGCCTGCTCAAATCCCCAGGCTCCCAGAAGGAGAGAGTGCTGGGTCCTTCCCCGCTGCCATGCCCACCGCACTCCATCTCCTCCATCACGCAGAGCAGCCTCTGCCAAGCACTCAGCCTCTCCTGTCGCTGCTGCCTCAGCCCCTCGCTATTTTAGGTTCTGATGAAAAGATCTGGGGTCTTCTCCAAACTTTACTAATTAAGGGCTGAGCGTGGTGCTCCAGGGGACTCAGGCTCCCACCACACCCAAGCCAGCCCCAGTCACTTGCACATTTCCCTTGGAAGGCCCTGCCCACGCACCAGGCTTGATGGTGCCAACCCAAGACTGCCCACCATGGCACATTATTGTAGTTTTCTCCCAGGAACTACCACTCCTCTTGTCCTTATCGCAGACAATACAACCACCAATGGACCCTGAACTCCAATCCCCTTCCAGGGAATTGACTGCCTGTCCCAAAACCACACAGGCCTTGCCCAGATAATGACCTTTAACTATCCTATCCATGGGCCAAACGCTAAGTCAGCGCTCCGAGCAGCTTGTAAAAAAGCCAAGAGAGAACTACAGGAAGAGATATTTTTCTCAACACCATCATACACAACTGCCTGCCTGAACCTTAGCCAAGCCATTTACAACCGTTTGAGGAGCACACCCCATTTCCACAGCATCCCACACAGGTTTTCTTGAGGCACTGTGCCATGGGGTACAGAGACCCCCAGGTGCATCCTCAGGAACTGTCAGGCAGTGGGAGGAGACCAAGATCTGGTGATTACAGCAAGGAGCAAACTGGGAGCTGGGGATGAAACCAGAGCCAGGAAACATTTAAGCTTTAATCTTGGAAACAGCTTCCTGGTAGTAGATTTAGATGCATCAGGAATAGTCTCCTTTGCAAAAGGCTAGAAGCTCTGTTGCACGGGGTTTTAAAAACAAGACTGAATAAAAGAGGAGGCAATAGACAAGAGGAATGGATTTTGCTTTGACCAAAAGATGGATAGGACCCAGTGGCTTGCTTCCAGCTCTGGCTGCTCTGCTCATACATAACCAAAAAAATCTCACACCTGCCTTCTGTGACATTTGCCCATACATACAATTAAACAGCAAGGGTTGTCAGAACATTACTGCACTGCTATGAAAGGTACCCAAACAAGTGTCACCAGGCCAAATTTCTATCCCCACTATCACCCACTGCAGCTGTAGAGGTGACATCTCAGGGCTGCTGTAGAACCTCATTTTTCAGCTAATGCCTGGGTGTAGTAGCCAGAACCAGGGGCTTGAAACATCCGACTTTTGTGTGGGAGCCCGTGGAAGGTGTATTTTCACTAATACATGTGTCTTGTTTAACTTGGACATTGAAGTAGCTGAACTTTTTCTGACTTGGTTACTCTTGTATACATATCACACTTTCCTGTAATCAACCTTTCCTTCTTTCCCTGACTTGGCCTTTTCCAGTATGCTATTGGGTATTGGTTTGCTCCAAAGGTACTCTAGTGTTGCTGGTGGATGTTAAGCCCAGCTCTGGCACTTGCTCGCCCACGGAGGCGGCCATTCATTCCCCTGCCCTGCTGACAGCCTCAGCACCATCAGGATACAGCAAGGGGTGAAAGAGCTGAAGCAGCCAACAAGCGAATCACATCCCTGTATTTAGCAGAGATCCCTGACTTCTTCCACCCCGGGTGAGCATCAAGACGCTCACCTATATGCAGCCAAGCCCCCATGGCACCACACACAAGTAATCGTGCTGCAGCACAGCACGCCCAGCACACAGCACAATACACATGCAGCTGGCTCCAGCTGGGTGCCCCAGGGGCTGCAGCAGTGCTGGCTGTGCCAGAGGCTTTGCGCTTCTCTCACAGCCTCTACTAGGGTCTGACAGAAAGCTTGCCTGAGGCTTAGTCTCATAAAACCACTGGACCAGTACCCTGAGAGGAGATGAGATGTGAAAGTCTGACCACAGCCCAGTACTGCAAGTCAAAAGCACTCTGACTTCAGGCTTGCTGCCCCAAGAAAACATCAGTGAAATCACTTCATTAATCCCCAGGGCCTCGTTTCCTTCCTTCCTTCCTTCCCTCAGCCAAGTTGAAGCTTAAAATAGTATTCTACATTCCTCGTATTTCTCTCCAAAACTAATTAATATCCAATCAGCCAAAAGCTCTTCTCATAGCAGCTTGTCTCAGTCCTGCAACGTGCCCACCCTCAGCAACAGCCTCAGCAGAAGCACCCTACCAGGCTCCCAGATCCTCCCAAAAGACATTTCTGATGGAACATCTGGAGAGAACTGCATTAAGGCAACAGAAAGCAGGAAAACACCCAAATTAAAGCTCCATGTGCAATTCTACCCATCCTAAGTGCATACAAAACCCCTGCATGCCTATAAACACACTGCAGTAATCCCCCAACACCACAAGAACAGCTGCTTGTCACCTGCTTCTAGAAGTCCCTGAAGGCAGAATCACAAGGTACCTTCTTCCTCCTCTGGCTGGTACCTGTGCTCCAGCAGAAAACAAGCCATGTTCCTACCAGCTCTCCTGGGCTCTCGGCAAGGAAGAGGTAATTTCTTATTCTGACAAAAGGGTCTGGCAAGGCCCTTGGGCACAGTGCAGGGGCAATGAAAGGAAATGGAGATGTTCCTGTCTTCATTTAGATTTCACAGATATTTCTCTCCCTTTTGGCAGCCAGTGTTAAGCACAAATCAATTGAGAAGGCTGTATGGATAACACATTGTGGCTGCAAGAAAGGGACGGGAACCTGAGCTGGAAAGGAAGGGAAGCAAAGTCTCCTGCAGGAGAGCTCCCAAGTCATCACCTGATGAAACATCAAGCCCCACACTACAAGGTATTTATTCAAAGCCCAGGGGTACCATGTGCACATCTGTAGGATTGCAGATGCTTCTTACATGCAAGGAACACAGACCAAGAAAGAGGCTGTAACAAGTTCAGCAAACACATAGAAAGATACAGCAGCAACACAGGAGGGAGATGTCGTATGTGTTTAAATCTCTGAACTCTCTCTGAACAGAGGCTTTACACATTGGTTTATTTTTAAAGCCTCAACTACCACACCCAGACCAAACAAAAGGGCATAATCCATACTCTAGCCAGTCTCTGGAGCACCAGCCATGCATGCAGTTAGGGGCAGCCTCCTCAGCACAAGTGTCAGGAGCACAGAGCAGCACCACAGGCCTGGGCTGTTTTACAGTGGCTCCAGCCCACGGTGGAAGACAACCCCAAACCACAGGGACAAAGTGGCCTTGTATCGTGTTCCACCATCATTTGCACAGCCCAAGTAGTGCAGTATTTTTCATCTCCTCCCGCTGACAGCCACCCACAGGCAGCACACCCAGAGCCTCCCCTGGGCCAGCCCCAAGACACGATGAGACCAGGGACACCTCCTGTCCTCTTGCCATCACCAGCCCCATCCCTCAGGCCACAGCAGCAAGGTTTCACTTGGGGCTGGGAACAGAGAAATCCACAGCAGAGCTGTGAGAGACAGAGGGAGGGCAGAGGCCCCCCCAATGCTCTAAGAGCCAGCACAGCGCCACCCTACAAGGCAGACAGAAAACCCCCAGCAAGCCCCCCCACCAGCTCAAACCTAGCCCCTCACAAAACACACCCTCACAGCAAACCGCCCAACCCACCGCAGTGAAAACGCCTGGCTTCCGCCCGGCCTTTTATAGCCATACCTGGTCACGTGATGCACGTCATCGCCGCGTGCGGCAACAAGATGGCGGCGGCGGCGGGGGTGGCTCCAGTCCAGGCGCGGTGGGTATGGGACGGGGGGCAGCGGCCCGTGGGGCTCTCTGGTGGAGTGGGAGCGGGCTGCGGCCCGCGAGGGCATCAGGGCTTCCCACCTCCGGTGCTGTTTTATGGAGGTGTGGGACTGGGGCCGGAGCCGATTCGGGCTCCTCACGGCTTGTGTGTGGCTGTAGGTTCGTCGCCTCCAAGGAGCGGTTCCACGCCTACCTGAGAGCCAGCGGTGAGCATGGAGACGGAGAGCCTGAGGAGGAGGAAGAGGCTGGCAGCGAGGAGAGCGACCCCCCTGCGAAACGAGGGAGGCTGAGTGAGCACGGCCTGGGTGCAGAGAGCCAAGAGGGTGCTGGGGAAGGGGAGAAGGTGCCTGTGGAGATGAAGCGAGTGCGGGGGCAGAACAAGAGCAGGCCGTGCATGAAGCCGAACCATTATGAGAAGAGCAGGCTGTGCCCGTCAGTAACGCAGGTACAAAGTGGGGTCCTGCTCAGCTTTACCCTGGGGGATTTGTTTATTTTTTGGTCTTGGAAAACATGTTCTGGATGATTGAAGGCAGAGGTTGAAGGCAAACTCCCTGCAGGAAGGTGCTGAAGCAGAACTGCTTCAGTTGACTTGTTGGGAGAATGTGTAACAGGGTGAGGCTGAACAGGACAAGGCAGCTTTTCCAAGGCCATAAAGCTAAAACATATCCTCAAGTACTCAGTATTCCCCAGCATGTTCCTGAGAGCAGTTCATGGCATTCCCAACATCATCCAGTGCCTGGCAGATGCTCACTGCAGTTTTGTCCCCTCTCCAGCCCGGGGTGGACCCAGGCTCACGTCAAGGGTGGTAGAAGGTACAGGCATGCATGTGTGCAGGTGGAAGGCAGAGGTTTTAATCTCCTCTTTTATTATTTCCAGGGCTGTGCAGACAAGTGCTACTTTGGCCCACGATGCCGCTTCCTTCATGACATCAGTGAATACATGGCCACGAAGCCGGCTGACCTAGGGCACAGCTGCGTGCTCTTTGAAACCTTTGGCAAGTGCATTTATGGCGTCACCTGCCGCTTTGCCAAGGCCCACCTCGGGGACGGCTACCAAAACATCATCAACACAGACCTGACCAAGCAGTGGGAGGGGAAGTCACTGGTGAGAAACAACCTTTCCAAGGACCTCCAGCACCAGCTGCGCAAGAAGAAATTTAGCTTCAAGAAGGCTGATGAGTACCTCTGCAGTCTGGCTAAGTGCCACAACAAGAGTGGGAAGGGAGGCAAAGCCCTGGGGTGCTCTGCAGAGGATCAAGAGGTGTCCAACTGCACAACACCCCAGGAAAGCCTGGGAGACACCTCAGAGTGTCTGGTGCTACCAGAGAAGGGAGGAGATCCCAAACCAGCTGCCTTGCAGAATCCCGTCCCCACAGAGGGTAAGGGGGGATGTCCCATGAAAACAGCTGGCTTGGTGACAGATGAAGACATTGTAAAGCTGCGGCCATGTGAGAAGAAGAAGGTGAGCGGTGAGAGTTTGGTCAAGGGCTGCTGTCTCTCGTATCCCTGTCAAGTGGTTGAGATTGTCCTTAGGAAGACAGAAGAGACAGCTGGGTGAGAGGCAGGCAGAGGACAGCTGCCTGGAGACAACATTACTGTCATGAGAGGGGAAAGGCATGGGCAGGTGAGCTGTTGGGGCCGTGGCGATGTTGTTGGAAGGGTGAGAACTGAGAGGAGACTCAACCCCTTGCACATGAAGGAGAGTAGGAGCTGAGCTCTCAGTGAGGGTGGAAATGATCTTCAGGGAAAGCTGGGGCTGGTAGATCTGCATGTGCTGCACGGTGCTCTCTGGCCCAGCATTGCCTCCTTCCCCTCCTCCTCACCTCTGTCGTGGTGTCTGTTAGCCAGTCTAGCATCCTGCTAAATCTCTAACTGCTTTTTCTCCAAGCTGAGCAGTGAAAACAATTGAGCAGTTAAAGTTTCTGGTACTTTTACTGAAATGTCAGGGAACAGTTGAGGTTCTTGAACGAAAACAGTGATTTTCTGGGTTTCCACTGAGTTTTCTCAAGGCAGGTGATAAAATCACTGACTGGAATCTCCTCTGGTTTAACCACTGCTGGTTCAGCTCTGCTAACATGCTCCTTCATCCCTGGCTATTTTCCAGTTGGAAATCCAAGGCAAGCTGTACTTGGCTCCATTGACCACGGTAGGTAATTAAGTCCTTTCATCAAAATTCGACTTTACCACATTTGGAGGAGCGAATCTTGTGATTAACCCATCTCTCTGCTGTCTCTTTCAGTGCGGTAACCTCCCTTTCCGAAGGATATGCAAACGCTTTGGGGCAGATGTCACCTGCGGAGAGATGGCTGTGTGCACAAACCTGCTTCAGGGCCAGTCCTCTGAGTGGGCTCTCCTCAAACGGCACCACACTGAAGATGTTTTTGGGGTGCAGGTAACTGCTGTCATCTTGATAGCCTGACAGGTAGTATTTCAGTTCTGAGGAGAAAAGCTGCTGCTTGAACTCTTACAAACTGTCCCCCTTTGGTAGCTGGAGGGAGCGTTTCCAGACACAATGACCAAATGTGCAGAGCTCCTGAACCAGACAATTGATGTGGACTTTGTGGATATCAATGTTGGGTGTCCCATTGACCTGGTCTACAAGAAGGTAAGATGTTCTGCAGCATGTCCTGTTTCTGTCAATAGATACTTGTCTTTTGCCTCATCCCCTGCTACCTGATCTGCTCCTGCCAGTTTGATCCAGAGCTCCCAATTCATTTATGGACTCCAGTGAAGAGGCCCATAAGCTGTTCAAAGAGTAGAGGAGGATTGTCTGTTCTGTCTGGCAGCAGGCAGAAGCCAGGAGGGAAAAAAATGTATTTTTTGTTGTTGAAGCATCCCCTTCATCTGAATCTGGAGAGGTTCCAACTCTTAGTTGCATTTCCTAAGTGGAGGGCTGATCTTTGCGGTGCAAGAAGGCAGAAAGTCTTCACAGTGTCACCTTTCTTTCTCCAGGGAGGAGGCTGTGCTCTGATGACTCGGACCAACAAGTTTGAACAGATTGTCCGAGGGATGAACTTGGTGAGTCAGAGCACCTGCTACCAGCAGCAGATCAGCTGGTGGAGCAACTTCCTGCCCCATCCCGGCCTCACTCTGCCCTCTCTGCAGGTGCTGGACATCCCGCTGACTGTGAAGATACGTACAGGGGTGCAAGAAAAGATTAATGTGGCTCATAAAATAATCCCCAAGCTCCGGGAGTGGGGAGCATCCATGGTGACGGTACGGGGTTACTTGCTGTGGCATGAAGATTGTTGGCTGGTGTCTGGGGAGCTCTGCTTGCATATCAGCGTAGAGCACAATGTGGGGGTGACCTTACCCCTTCCCCACAGCTGACTAGCTCTTCCAAGCACCTTTGGTCATCTGTGTACTACCTTTTAGAGATTTCTCCTAGTAAGAGAGACAAATTCAGATGCTCATATATCTAGGACATTGTCCTAGATTGTCTTGAACCTTGTATCTATTACAAAAGGAGATGGCTGCTGCAGTGCTTTGAAACAGAAGCTTCATTCAAAGAAGCCTCATTATGGCAGGGCTGGGGACTCACTTGCATGGGGATGAGTAGTTCCTGGCCACAGTGAATATTCCCTTTCACTGCAAATTGTCACTTCCTGCTCTGGCTTGCAAATAGCCCAGACGTTACTCAGAAAGCTTCCAGAGCTTTCTCAGCCTTGCTAACCACTTCTGCAACCCAGTCTGTTAGCAGCTGGCTGGACTGTACACCTAGAAGAATCCTTTACCCCATCCTGTTGGTGTTGCTTTTGTTGAAGCATGTTCCTCCAGTGTTCACATCCTACTATACTTTCTTTGTGGCTTTTGGTGAGGTCTCTGTAACTTCTTTCCCCAGCTTCATGGCCGGTCCAGGGAACAGCGGTACACAAGGGTTGCTGACTGGGACTACATAGCAGAATGTGCTAAAATAGCAAGCCCCATGCCTCTTTTTGGTAGGTGTTGCTGGTTTATTGGGTCTGAGATGTGCTGCAATATCTAATTTGAAAAATATTATTTAAAAAATAAAAACAACAAAACACAGGCCCCCAAGGACATTCAGCCAGGGGGAGAGGCTGGAGCATCCCTACCACTGCAGAGGGATTGCAGTGTGTGAGTCTTGTGCAGCTCAGTTTGCAGATGTGCTTGGGGCCAGATGTGGTGAGCACTGAGCAAAGCAGGAGTGGAGGGGACAGGCAGGACACAAAACAACGTTTCAGCAGGTGCTTTCTCTTGTGGGCACCGTGGCACAGACAGTCCCAGAGGGTAGGAGTCAGGAGTGTAGGAGAAGAGAGGAGAAGGCTCTGTTCCTCCTTGTAATGGGAACATTAATCAGAAACATTCCGGAGTCTCTAAACATGAGTCCTGGAGCCTCTTTGGACAGTGTGGCTCCTGGACACAGTGTCCTTTCTGAATTTTATCCCATGCCTGGATTATCTCATTTTGACTTGCCCTGGTGCATTGCTTTGACCTCTGGCTTCTCTCTCCCTTCTGCACAGGAAACGGTGATATTTTGTCTTTTGAAGATGCTAATCAAGCCATGCAGATGGGTGTTTCAGGAATTATGATTGCAAGGCAAGTGGCTGCACTTCCTGCATCAACAGGGCCCAGCAGCAACTTCTCAGTTGCTGCTGGGCCCTGTTGATGCAGGAGTAAAAAAGATCAATTAAAAAATATCTAAACTAACCCAAAACATGAGAAAAGTTTCCTCTTTGTGTAATTACTCTTTGAAACTTGGTACAGTCAGTGTATCTGTGGGAACTCATAGCAGCTTCCTGTTGAAATTTCAAGTTTTCAAAGTAGCACTGGCTGGTAAATAAGAGCTGGAAAGTCTTTAAGTTGGTTGGCATCTTCAGAAGCATCAGTCACAGGAATAACGATGCACACTTTATTTTGCTGCAGAGGAGCGCTCATCAAACCATGGCTTTTCACTGAAATTAAGGAACAGAGACACTGGGATATTTCATCCAGTGAGAGATTTGATATCCTTAAAGATTTCACCAACTATGGCCTTGAGCACTGGGGATCAGATACTCAGGGAGTTGAAAAGACCAGGAAGTTCCTGCTGGAATGGCTCTCATTTCTGTGCAGGTAATTGTGCCCAGCTGGGAGAATCTTTTCCATAGCAAGGCCATACCCTTTGAACAGTAGCACACAGTGTCATTAGCATTTATATTTCATTGTAGGTATATTCCAGTTGGATTATTAGAACACCTACCTCAGAAAATCAACGAGCGACCACCTTACTACATTGGGAGAGACTATCTGGAGACGCTGATGGCAAGCCAAAATGTGGATGATTGGATTAAGATCAGGTAACAAAGCATTGAATTTCACTTAAATTGCTAGGTTGTGACATAGCAGAGCCCCACAAAGTCCTTGTGTCTGCATGCATCTTCCAAAGAGCAGTGATGACTCCCTCCCACAAGCTCAAGAGGCTGTAAGAAACCAGAAAGGGTTAACTGGTGTTTTAATTGGAGGTTTTAAGCAAGCTTGGACTTGACATAAAGAGCTTTCACTCTCTGCATCTGCCTCAGCAGCATTCAGTACCCACTGCAAATCTAGAACAGCTGACCTCTCTCATGACACACTTCATCCTGGGACAGTCATAGGAACCAACGGAGGAGAGTGCAGTGATGGTACAGCTCAGGCTTTCAACTCTGTCTTTCTGCACTTTGTGCAGACAGTCCTGCTCGGCCAGGCTGCACGGATGCCAATCAGAAAAGCAGCCCCCATCCCCAGTTCAGAAGAACTGAGCATATCCCCCACTTTTCAGCATCTGATTTCTGAGTTTGTGCAACAGAGTGTAGGCAACTGCTTTTCCCCACATCTACGAGACCTCAGGTACTGGCTGGGAAGTGACTTAACAAGCTCACAGACAGCTAAAATGAGAGCTCAGGCAGCACAGCCAGCTGCTATTTCCCATGTCATGGAAACAGATTAACAAAAATAGAGCATGGTTACAAGCTTCTCTATTTTTTTTGCTAATCCTCATCCATTTTGTTAGTATTGGGAACAGCTGCCTAAACCCAAATTACATTGAGTTTTAATCAGAATTTTTAAATGCCATTTTTCAAGCAGAACCTGCCCACACGAGGCTGTGCAAAGTTTTGTAACCTGTGCTCTTTGCAGGGCCATGTCATAGACACAGCCATAAGAACTCAAAATTTTGGATCAGATTAGGTTTATTCATTAAAGCTCATTTAGGAGCTGCTAAGGAGATGCTAACCCAAATCATGAGTCCTCCAAGCATAGCCTATTCTGCTTTTGAGCTGTAGATTCACAGTTTCTCATTATACGATTATATGCCCTGCTGGGATACTCTCTGCTGACATGTCTTATGGAAAGCTTTAGTGATGCAGTGTTGAATGAGCATCCAGGAAATAAGTTAAGCCTCCTTGACTATAAAGAAAATTACTCTGCACTGAAAACACAATGTGGGTTCCAAAGTGTGAAATAGTTGAAGTCTTAAGCTAGGATAAATTGCAATAGCACTGGCTTACATCATTTTAGGATCCAACCTTAATACTTTTTGGCACTAACAGAGTTGGCTCTGCATGAGCACAGCAAGCGGTGGGGAGGAGCTTTCAGGGGCTTGTGTTGATTCTAGGCATGTGGTTGCCAGCAGTGAGGCTGGTATTCAGGTCACCAAACTTAGAAACCCATTTTGGCATCAACTCTCAGTGACTCCCCAGCAGCAAGGGCATTGCCAATACCTGGAGCTTGCATCCCTCCAGTGCTGTGGTTCAGGGTTAAAGCTCAGCACTAGGGCCAGTTGCATGCAGCATGACTTCACATTTTCAGGAGGATAGAAGCTTGATTTGGATACATCTGGCTGTAGTAACCATTGCTGTAGAGCCAGGGGGCCATGCAGGTGAGTAGCAGTGGCTCTGCTGTACTAACCTTTTTTTTTTTTTCCTTCAGTGAGCTGCTTCTGGGACCTGTACCTACCAACTTCACCTTCCTGCCTAAACACAAGGCAAATTCCTATAGATAGGACTGATGAGGCCGTTTCCTATGGCATCAAGTCAAGACAAGGCATTAACATGGTGTGTGTTGCAGAACAGGTTGCTCAGCTACACAAAGAAATGAAATAAAGTTTTATGTTTTTAGAAGCGTGGTTGCTTTCTTGCCCTGAGCATTGTTGCCTGCCACAAGCTGCACAGCAGATGGCCTCGCACTTGTGTAGTCTTGCAGTGAGAGGTGCCTCACTGACAGAGAGCAACCTGTTTAATTAACAGGATACAGGCCAGGAGAGATCTTCGGCCTCCAGTTCACAGTGGGAGTTGTCCCAACCACCCCACCCCCACGTGCTCTTCACATTGTGGGAGCAAGAGGCCTCTGTTCCTACCAGGATATCCTTGGTAGTACCAAATCCTTTGTGTAGGGGGAGGGAATGTACTGACACAATCCCCAGGGGTCCTGTAGAGCACAAGAGTGTCCCAGCATCTGATGTTGTGCAGAGTTCTGTCCCTTCTTGGGAGCAGGCACTTGCCATTTCTTGGATGTCAAGTGCCTGAGGAAGCATGGCGCCTCCCAGGGCTTAGCTGGGGGAGGGGGATTCAGAGCTGCTGTTTTTCCATCACAAATTCCCCTTGAGCAAAGGATGAATGAAAGTAAGGCGAGTGACACTGCATACATGACCTTCCCTAGCTCCCTCAAGGTCTTTCTCTAGGTTTGGATCACTTGAACAAATGCAGCATGTGAAGGCTGCCAAGCACAGAAAACAGCCACAAATGCACTTGCTCTGTGGCATGAGGACTCACTCCACCGATGCAGCTTGTCAGTGAGGGGCAGCCACAAGCCAGACAGCTCATGTTCATGACAGCTCAGCTGAAGCAGCTTGTTCCTTTTCCTCCTAAAAAGCCTGCAGCTCACACAAGGTAGAGTCAAGCACCACAACAGTAGGCATTTCTCTCATGCTCAAAGAGCATAGCTGTTTGAATGAATTTCCTGAGCAAGCAGCGCTCAGTGGTTTTCCTGATGGTGATGAGCAATGTTCACATGTTGCCTGGCATTGCTCTGCCACCAAGGAGCTCTGGCAGAGCTGAGATTCAGGGTTCACAGGGCAGCGGAGCACGTGGGGAGGAACACATAGACCCCATTAGCTTCCCCATGGGTACAGCCTCACTGGAGGGAAGGAAACAGAATGGGGCCTCCAAAAAATTCTTTTAAAAAGCCACAGCTGCAAAATTTAAGACGCCATCCTCACAAGGTGCCTTGATCTGGGAGCACATGGGGAGAAGACACATTTAGGGGTGGTGGGTTCAAAGGCAGGGACAAGGTGGGAGGACAGGTGGCCTGTGGCAGAGCCCAGTGCTACTGGGCAGCTTTCCAAGGCAGCTCTTGCTCAGCTGATGCTTGCACACTGTGATGCCAAGGCTTGCACCAAAAGTCATTAAATTAATGACATCCCTGTCCCAGCCTACGTGGGAAACCTGTGCACCCATGCGTCTGGCAGAGGCTCTGGGCACACCAGAGGGTGGAGGCTGGGCAAAGTGACAACAGACTTCTTTACCCAACGTCCCTCTGTGCCAGACAGCGAACATCCCCACAACACCCTGTGACCCCAGATGGGGCTCCACACACAGCCCCAGATGTGCACAGCCCTGCAGTGGATGCAGCACCTGCAGGACCCTCTGGGACATCCCCAGCTCTGCCTGGTTCACCCTCAGCAGCCCACAGCCCCGGGCACAAAGGCTGTGACAATGACTTCTTTTGTCTTTGTTCTGCAGCAAAACTTTTGCTGCCTAATAGGGGCTTCATTTGAGGTACACGTGTTCACAAGCACGTTGGGAAAAAAAAAAAAAAAGAGGGAGAAAAAAAAAAGGCCGCATAACAAGAGGGAATAAACAGCATCTTCAGAAATATCTTCCAGAAGAAAGAGACTGGTTACCATTTCACAGCCCGTTTACCAACAACCTTGAGCACCCGTGGGTTCGCACAGGGCAACAGGGG
>CM021724.1:5107074-5176507 GCA_011074415.1 Stictonetta naevosa | reverse complement strand
AGGAAAAACTTCTTTACTGAAAGGGTTGATAGTCACTGGAATAGGCTGCCCAGCGAAGTGGTTGAGTCACCATCCCTGGAGGTCTTTAAAAGACGTTTAGATGTAGAGCTTAGGGATATGGTTTAGTGGAGGACTTGTTAGCATTAGGTCAGAGGTTGGACTCGGTGATCTTGGAGGTCTCTTCCAACCTAGAAATTCTGTGATTCTGTGATTCTGTGAATAGTGGGAATTCACATTCACATTCATTTCTTCTTTCCACGGAAAGAAGAAAACAGTATGAGCTTCAAGGAGCAAATGAGATCAGTTTTAATCTAACTGCAGTTTCTTTATTGCTTTCACAGGTTGACCTTTTAAATCTGGGCATTTCAGAATGAAAAGTTGGAAGCAGCTTCAGCTAGGCAGGACAGGACCTGTTTGCAAGCCAGGCACCATGCTTACTGTCTGACTTGTAATGAAAAAAAATAAAAATAAAAAACTGAAAAGCCAACCACCTATCATTTATTTCTCTTCTTCACATCAAAAATGGAGAGAGTGGCTGACTGTGCAAGCAGCTCTGGGGTTTGCACAGGGGTCTGAAGAAGTTACGTGCACAGACCCAATGAAAATTGTAGGGAAGGCAACTTTCGGACATTTTGCTTTTGGTTAGGTTTTGTGTTTGACGAGACTGGGCTATGGCAGGACCCCTCCAGGCCTCTGAATCCCAGCTGATGCTCATCTGCCCCAAAAAGCATCAGCTCAGGTTTTAGCAATCCATGAGAAAAGATGCTTAGGTAGCTGGATTCTTGTGCCAAGCACTCAAAATACCTCAGTAAATCCTTCAGAAAAGATGGTTATAAAACATGTTCAGGGCACAGCACTGTTTGTGAATCAGTCATGCCCCTTTATGCTCTGCTTAGTTTGGGTTTGTTACTAGGGAGTAAATAATTCTCACCTCTCCCATTACGGCAATCGGCGTCTCCCCTGTTGCCTGGGCAACACGATGCTCTACCAGATAAAACATGTATTCATCATAGAGCAGGCGAATCAGGTGGAAGGAACCAAAGCTGGCAGCACTGCGCAAGGTGAGGTCACGGATCACCATGGAGCTGGAGAATGGACAGGAAATAAAATATTTGGGATGTGCTTTACACTTGCAACATGGTTGATATGAATTCTTGACCCTGAGGGTACTATGGGACATGGTGCTCTATTTCTAAAGAGAAATTAGTTTCTTTCTTTAAGGAATTAGTTGATGGAGCACCCTATCCCCATCCCAAAAGGATACAGGTGACAGGTGACAACACTCCTTTCTGCACTAGGGCAGAGCAACAGTCAACCAGAGTTTCATGGGTGTAAAGAACTTGGCTTTGGCTTTTCAAGAAACATATTTACATGGCCTAGGCCAGATACAGAAATATCCCCGAAACGAGAAAGAAAATGTACCTATAGAAAGACCATTTCAACAGGAACTGCCTGGCTGCCTTTGGGAAGCTGGGACTGCCCTCATGATGCTTCAGGACTTGAGTAACGACATTATCCAACCAACTAGCCCACTGGTCCAGGGAGCTCTGCTGTTGCAGAGTGAGCTTGAAATCCTGCTCCAGCTTCTGTACCATGCCTTCCTCGCACTGGCATACCCATGAGGCTTGCTCCTGCTCGGGAAGAAGGGCTGACAGTCACTCATGCAAAGACTTCTATTCCACAGTTTTTGGTACTTCCCAGCCCAGGAATATAACTTCATTTCTAGTAGGCAAGGACTCCAAACAAGCTCTGAAACACATCTTCTCCAATCTGTGCTGACGTAGTGGGTTTACATGGCAAGGTTTTGGTAGCAGGGGGGCATAGGGGTGGCTTCTGTGAGAAGAATCCAGAAGCTGATCCATGTTTGGTAAGGGCCCCGCTGCTGACCAGAGCCAGGCCAGTAAGTGATGTTGTTTGCACCTCTGTGAGAGCATATTTAAGACAGGGGGAAAAAAAACTGCTGGGGAACAGCAGCTAGGAGAGAGAGGAGTGAGGAACAGCCTTGCAGGCACCAAGGTCAGTGAGGAAGGAGGGAGAGAGGTGCTCCAGGTGCCGGAGCAGAAGTCCCCTGCGGCCTGTGGTGAGGCCCATGGTGAAGCAGGCTGTCCCCCTGCAGCCCATGGAGTACCACAGTGAACCAGGGTTCCACGCTGCAGCCTGTGGAGGAGACCACGGTGGAGCAGGTGGACCTGTACTGACAGAGGCTGCAGCCTGTGGAAGACCCCTGCAGGTGCAGATTCCGGGCTGGAGCTGCAGCTTGTGGAGAGGAGCCCACACAGGAGCAGGGGTCTGGGGGGAGCTGCTGCCCGTGGGGGTCCCAGGTTGGAGCAGTTTACTCCTGATGGATGGACCCTGTGGTATGGACCCATATCTGGAGCAGTTCTTGAAGAGCTGCAGCCTGTGGGAAGCCCCCACAGGATCAGTTCAGGAAGGATGTAGGAGGGACCCCACAGTGCAGGGGAAGAGAGTGACCAAGAAGTAGCAGTGGAGACGAAGTGCCATTAACTGACCACAGCTTCCATTCCCCCCATTCCCCTGTGCTGCTCAAGGGGAGAAGTGAAAGAGGGCAGAGGGGGGAAGGCCTTTTTTGGTTTCTTTCCTTTGTTTCTCACTTCTCTAGCTTGCTAGTAATAGACAATAAATCTTACTATCTCCCTACTCTGAGTCTGTTTTGCTCATCACGATAATTGTTGAGTGATCTCCCCATCCTTATCTCAACCCTTGAGCCCTTTATGTGGTATTTAATTCTCCTTCCCCTTTGAGGAGGGGGAGTGAGAGCATAGCTGTGGTGGAACTTGGCTGCCCACCCGAGTAAAACCTCTACACCTGACCACTGTACCATATTATTATTATTATAACTATATTATTGATGTTAGTAGCACTTATTACAGAAGTTTCTTAGTACTTTCTGCACTATCTGCAATGAGATGGCAGACTTACCTGGAAAAGTAACAGCAAAACCTTATGTTAAATTGTTTACCTAATTGCTTTTTCATATTGGAAATAAGATGCTGGTTAGTAGCAAATGGCCTCATTAGAGAGTCCCAGTTCTTGGCAACATTGCCTGGGAAAAGATATTGTAAGTTACCTGCACATTGGCAAAGTCGACCCGATTGAGATCGCTGAGCATCTGGTTTATCTGGGAAGTGTTCTGCAGCACCGCACGAGCAGCCTGAGCCAGGTGGTTCAGGGATGTGTATCTCCGTAACGTCTGTGCAAAGGCACTAACTACCCCAACCTGCAGCACAGCAGAGCACATAGGGCACCATGACCAGGATGCTGTGGGGCTCAGGGACAAACTTTTCTCAACGCTGAGCTCAAACATGCAGCCCACATCAGCTGGCATAACCTGCACAGTCTCCCCCACACTGCTGTCTAACGTGCAGACATGCATTCCCCAACAGCACTTTCGCAGTGTCTACTGCATCTTGCAAAACAGCCTCTGCATTTCTTTAAAACTAGAAGATTTCACATTCTGCGTCCCACATTGGCAAGCTAGGGACAGGCTACAAGAATCCGTGGTGTTATGAGAGGGGGAGTAGGAGCCTTATATTCCATCTCTGCAATGCCATTCAGTCTGTGAGGTGTCCTGCACTTTCTAGTAGGAGAGCATCATTCCAGTGCAAACATTTTCTTCCAGAAAGCCTTGTCTGGAATTTCAGGGCATGGGAATGGCTCAATAGACAGAGCATCATCAGCTTGTTACAAAAGAGTTGCCCCGCCTCTCTCCCACTCCTTGTTCAGAATTATTCATTACACTGTGTTAGTTTGGAGTACACATAGCCAAACCCCAGTAGTGATTTCCAGTCACTGTGGGAAAGCACAACATGCACACACACTCAGTTCATCTCCCTGACCTGCAACATGTTCCCTCCACTTACCTTTGTCTGGACAATCTGGGGTGGGAATTCGCTCATTGCATTCATCAGCCACCCTTCCAAACTCTTGGCAAAATTACGGATTGCCTGTGTAAGTGTGCCTGCAAAGAAGTCTGCAGAGTTACAAAGGCTGTTCCACATTGTCTTTATACACCGCTTTTCTAGCTCAGGACTGCTGTGGAAAGCACAGCCACTGATTTGGTAGCTGCAATCTCAATTCAGCATCCTGGAAATCAGCCAGGTCCCAAAATGCACTCACACAGCTCCTTTTCTTATTTGTGGCTCATCTGAGCATTTTCCAAATGCTGAGACATGCTCTTTAAAGACACACATGTGCCCCAGCACACAGACTGACAGCAGCAGCTCAGAGGGACATGGTTCTACAGAACTGCTCAGCCCAGCCTGTGGCCAAGCTGTGGCCTTGGGGAGGCTGATGCACACACCTCAGTGAGCAGCCAAATCAGATGGAAAACCCTCCACACCCCACCACTAATCTCCCAAACGAAAGATGACCCCAGGTTTCCATGAGGTGCAGTAGGGGACAACATGGTCCTAAACAAAGATACTATCTCCAAGGAAACATCTCACAAGTATTAGCCACACTTACAACAGCTTGTGGTGCATTAACTCTTTGATTTTACCTTGACTCACAGCCAAATCAGGAGATGTGATATGCAATGAACCAAATTTTAGAAGACCTGGGAATTTCCAGGGGCCACAAAATACTGTCTATACAGAGCAATGCTGCAGAAGGTATAATGCTTTAGCCAAAAAATATTAACTTGTATTCAAAACAAAAATGTCTAAATCAGCTCCTACAATGGAAATCTTTGTGGCAAGTGGTAGCCAGCCAGCATGAGTCATGGATTGCTGTTCTCCAGACATCCGGTGACTCAGGAGCAATCCAGCAAGGAGCCAGAGCTGAGCAGGAGGCAGGACTACCCACGTCCTTCCAGTCTCACTGCAGATACTCACTGGGCACCGGTCGGAGCACATCTGGGATGAGAATTTCCACCAGGGCCTGGTACAAGATGTGATCGCAGCTTCTCATCCACTTGAGGATAGGTTCGTATTTACACAGAGTGATCAGCTTATCTTTTGGGAGGGTTCCTCCGTGTTCTTCTTCGCTGTATGAAAAAGGAGGCAGCATTAGAAGGTGGTTCTCCATGTGTTCACACTTCACCTGGATTTCTAATGTCAGTTTTCAACAGAAAAAAAAAAAAAAAACACCAACAATTCACATTTCTTTCAAAAGAAGATGTTGGACTGATCTTTGACTCTGCAAGGACCTCTCTGTCTATGCGTTCAGACCTCAGACTGCAGTTTTACCTCAAATATTTATCTCCTTATGCTTGGCCTCCCTTTGCTTCCTCCATCTTCAGCCTCACTTGCCTTTCACAGTGCATGCATGTTCATGTGTTTCTGGCAACTGTCCTTCAGCACAGCTTCTTCAGCAATAGCTGCAGCTATTTCCAAACCTTTCACACCTTTCTCCTCTTCCCTCTGCTCTAAACTGCTCTGTGGAAAGGCTGACAAATGTTTGCAGCCAGTGCTGTTTGAGCAGATAAGCCATTGCTGATAGACACTGCGAACAGCTTCAAGGTGTTTGGCACCTTTAAATGCAGAATGCTTTCATAAGGAAAAAGATTTGGGGGTGTGATGAGAATAGAGCAGATTGTCTCCAGCTGAATGAAGTCAATCGAGTCTGCATTAATTTCACTTTATAGATGTACAGAAACTTTTTATGCATGATTAAGGCAGAAGATATTTGGTTAAACAATAAGCAGAGGAAACTGAAGCCTTAATGTACTGCCAGAGCACCACGAGCTGCCAGAGCTATTAAGACACTACACTGGGAACTGGGAACTTGCAGGGAACTTTTCCCATGCATGACATCAAAGAAATTAAAGCCAAACCTTTGACATACCATAAGGAGGTACTTATATCCTCTGTCTGAGCAGTTTTAGTAAATGAACTAAACAGGCATACTCCTAGAACACTCACATGGAAAAATCAGCCACCAAGCACCTAAACTTTCTGTTAAGTGGAACCAGGTTCTGCATTTTATCATACTTTCAACCAGCTTGGCACTTTGATAATACTTCATTTTTATGTTTATATATATATATATAAAATGGGGGACAGAATGCTTTCTTTACCTATCTTGATTATTAGTGACATGCAGAGGTACTAGAGCACACTGCCCTACCAAGACATGCTAGTTTAGATAGAGCTTTGCAGAAACGCTGCCTCCAGTATCCACGTGAATCTACTTGTACCTAGCACAGCTCTCTGCTGTGTTGCCATATGCCTTGCAGATACACCCTTAAGTAAAAAGGTTTTTGAAACCATCAAACAGTGCATTCTATGCATCAAAATATCCATTGGATAACATCTACTGAGAGTAACAGTGCCATATTCTAGAGATGATTATGGGGTATTGCCTTAATATTCAAACTTTTACCATTACCAACATCAGTATCTGAAATCTTTGTATAATTAGTGTAAGTGGACAACATAAAATTTCTATACACATTTTAACAAGAAACCTTCACCTTTTCAATTCTGTTTCCACTTATTTCCCTTCTACCAAAGCATAAAGGAAGAAGAATAGGCAATAACAATGAGCCAGACAAAAATACAAAGCCAGGATCAGAGTAGCTCAGTTTGTCATTATCTTCCTCAAGACATGAGACACTTAAAGATTTGGACAGCCACCCAAATAAGCAAGCCAGCCTAGTTTTCACTAAAACCTCAGTGTCTGAGATCTCATGCTACACAGATATTTAATGGCACAGAATTGTAACTTTCTGTTCCTGTTGAACATTTACAAAAGCAGCATCCCATTCTCATTCATCTAAATTCTCCCTCTATTTTGGATTAGCATTTGTTACAGGAGGCATAAGGCATGTCATAGATGTACATCAACACAGCAGATGCTTTCATCTGAGGTCTGCACTTTGTGTGGACATTACAATGTTAAACTTCTGACACTCTTTATAATGATTCTGCAAGGAAGAAGATATTTGCAAATCCTACAATGTATTCAAAATGTCTAGTGAAGCTGAAAACACTTCATGCATTTTTAAAAGATAAAACACCACAAAAAGTGCATCACTCAGAAATAATCGAAGTACCTGGATGGCAGGGCAGTAGAGCCATCACTAGATGGTGTTTTAGGACTCCAGAAGGATTGCCACAGTTTCTCAATGTAATGAAACTGAAGGTTCATTACAACATCCAAAGTTGCCTAACAACAAAGAACACATCTCATTAGCTGCTCTGTTAGCATCTTGTCACATAGTGTCAGCATAAATTTCATGTGCTGCCATTTAGATTAAATAATTTACAAGAAAAACAACTGGAAGTGCATTGTTTTAATAATCAACATAACATAAAACATGTCACACAATGAAGAAACAACATTAAGTGCAATATCTGAGTTGTAATACCTAACAAATCACACATTCCCTATGATGTTCGAGCTTTTCCTGAGAGCAGGATGTGAGAAGAGCACATGAATAATGTTCCATATCATTTAATAAATAAATTAAAAATATTCAAAGTAATCACCTCGCAGTGGCGCCTGTAAAGAAGCTGCAGAGTTTTCACGTCATTCATGGTGACCCCTTCTTGTAAGAGGATGTTGCCTAGATCAGGGGCTGGGAACTCAGGAAAGACATGGGTTACATCTGGGGAAAAAGATGGGAAAGATGTCCAAAACGAGGAACACTCAGTTACTCAGGACTACAGTCAAGTACAAGATGCTGCTGTCACTGGTGGCTGTCTTTCATGTTTCATCTGGTGATGAAACTGGTGAAATGAGACTGATACTCTAGTACTTCCCCGGTGCATACCATTACAATGGGCAAAAAGTAAACAACTGCAGTCCATATATTCAGCGTGGAAAGAATGGTTTCTTTCTCTTTGTAATAAAAGAAACAAGAATACATTTCCTAATCTAATGTGCTTCCCATTATATTTTCTCCAAAGCCTGAAAAAGACTCTTTGGAAATTTGGGAGTACAATGGACAGTACAACTGGATAGCTGATATATCAGGAGTGCTTTTATTTCAGATAACGCTTGGAACTGGCTGGGATTTTGTATCTCTACTGGTCATTATGGAAACATGTAGATCTATGACCAGCAAAACCACAAGCAGAACCTGTTTCCCAAGCAGAGGCCTTGTATGGATCTTCTGTAGTCAAATGAACATTGCAGCCTTCTCTCCTGATGGGGCAATGAACAGAATTGTTCTGCTTCCCCTACCTGTCTGCTTTAACAAGGCTCTTCAGAACTCATGACTTAGATATCTCTACTCCTTCCATCTAATTTGTTTAAAATTGCTCTGAATACATTTTCAGAGGGAACTGACAGACCCGATGGCACAAGGAAGAAGGCTTCCTGTGGGTACAGGAGTTAGCAAACAAACACAGCAAATATGGCATTATAAGAGCCTATTAGACTACTGTAGAATTTTAGAAAAAGAAGAAAGGGCAGCCAGGGGGTCCTGGAAAAGGCCTTCCTTCCTCTTACAATTATAACCCCAGACATGAGACATTGAAGCCATCAAAGCAGTCTCCTCACCTATGAACTGCTGATGATGCTGACTTTGAGCAGCAACTGATTGCTCTGGGGTAGTGTGCAGGTTGCTGTTGGACCCAGTTTCTGCCATGCCATCCATCTTCTGCGCCGGTCTGTACCTACATTTAGAGCATGCCTTCGTATTTACACAGGCACAAGCAAACACATACACGTTACTTTCACAGTCATACTGTGAAAGACAGGGACACCTACAAATTCATGATGCTGTAGAGTGCTTATTTAAGAAGTTATATGCACTCATCATGTAATATGTGAGGTTACAGTCAAGGCCAGCATTTTGTGGGCAGACCATTTATATTACCAGCTCAAGATTGAGAATAAGAATCTCCTGAAAAGTTCTTCCTGGGAGAGGAATAAATGGGTTAAGACGTTTGCCCAAGGTGACAGGAAAAAAAAAAAAAAGAAGAAGAAAAAGAAAATGAGAAGCAGAGCTGGAGTGGGTGCCAGAGTACACACTCCAGAGCTGATTTTAGATTTGCTTTCTGTTTGGGAGCTGAAGAAATCAATTCTTCTGCTCCTTCTTCACTTCAGCAAGAACCAGAAGTGTTAACGCTTCCAGGAGACAGTTCCAAATTCCTTTGCACATTATGTTTTTATTCAAGGTTGCTCAGACACAAGACTAACCATGGCACTGTCTAACTTGCACTGCTACACCAAAAAATAAAATAAAATAATAATAAATAAATAAATAAACCAACATAAGCCACATGTCCATTCCTCTGTTGAGGCACAAATAACTCCAGAGCTGAAGTCCTAAACTACTGAGTCATGGGGATGCAGTGAGAAGCAGTAAATAACATAGTAGTCTCTGCAGCAGCAGGCTGAATTCAAGCCACTGGCAAACAGAACAGGCAGATAAATGCAGTTTGGCGAGCCAGAATTTCCTTTGACCCTTCCAGTACTCAGACTGGCCAGTACCTTTCCAACAGCTCAGCTATGGGCTCTGGCACTTCAGCAGCACTCAGATTTGCCCCATCCCAATGTGCACCCCCTAACCCCAAGCATGCCCAGCCCCAAGGGGCCAGGAACTCCTACCTCTGCTTCTGGTGGATGGGCTGCTGTCTCATGGCCATGTACTGCGTGTCTTCCTGCAAGCGGTTCAGTGGAGACTCTGGCTTCAGACGAATCCCATAATAATGATATTTGGAGTTTCCCCTGCAAGTATCAGCGTTGAAATTGCTCAGTGCCAGCAGGTCAATGGAAGCAACACCGTAGCCCTGCAATTTACTCCTGGGCTTGTTTGGACAATAAACACACTTCTTAAAAGTGCACGTTTGTTTGCTGCCAAGCGCTGTTTGAATGGCTGAACTAATGAATGCCATCATCCCCTACGAAATTTAGAAGAACATGTCGCAAAGTTCAGTGACATCCACACTTAAAATCTGGCAAAGTTTGTTCCAAGTAACCAATGGTAACTGGAGAAGAACCGACAAGTGTTACAATACAAAGTGTTATTAAACAGAATGACAGAGACCTCAAGGGACACTTTGAGCTTTGATTAGAGTTTAAGAACTTGCTTTTATATAAAAACAAAACTTCCATTTTATCTGGAGTTGAAAAACAAGCCTGACCAAACGGTCAACTATAATAGGAAAGCCATCTCTCTGTTGCATGCACTTCTGCAGCAACGACAAGAAGTTTTGATCTGCTTTTGTCTTGGCAGTTGCTCATTTTTGCAGTTTTGTAAAAAAATTGAAAGCTTTTTGTAAGCAAAAGTGGCTACACTTCTTTTTCCATTGCTGGTCCTTAAAGCTGCTGTGATACTCCTCAGGAGAAATTCTTTCCATCCATCACATCAGACAGATGTGTCAAATCAAGTTTTCCCAACAAAATAGAATTTTTCAAGTCCACAGCGGTGGACAGCTGTTTCCATATTTATGGAGGTGTATCGTACCCTTTCAAGCATCCACATTTTGAATTTTAAGTGTTTTTGTTGTTGTTTAACAACCTGTTTTCAAGGTTAACCAAAACGCTTTAGTGACGGATTCAGGATGCCATTGCCCAAAATTTTACAGAAGAAGAATATATAATAAACACCTAATATTTATGCCACAAGAGATAGATATAAAAATAAGTTTAAAATTCTAAGAACTGGCCATCAATCACCTTATTTTTACAAAAGAAAATGGGCACTACTAGATAATTTAAAACCTTAATATAGAATGATATGAAAGTAAGTAGCATTATCATAAACTGAACTAAAACATTCTGTAATTTCCACAGAGTGTTCTTCATTCTGATCTTTTATTCTAGCTTTCAGTGAAATAAATTCTGAAATACCAGAATGCTGCTGGTCAGATACTCTACTTTCTGGCTATTTTTGTTTCCAAGTCCAATAATCTTTTAGGTCACAAAACAGAAGTTGCAGGATTCTAGGGCAGCTGTTGGGACTTTGAATTTTTCCTTCCTTGATAGGTCTAAAGCATTTTACTCCTCTGAAGAAATTACTTCAGTGCTCTTGAACCCATCTTGAACCCATCTACAGAAATCCAAACTCTCCCCTGCTCTTCCCATGACTGTTACCTCCCCATTCCAGCTGTGGAATGCTCCAGACACATCTGGTTTTGTTCTCCTCTGAAAGCCCAGTCATCCAGGCTTTAATTTTATTATAAAAAGTTATACAATCAGAGCAATCACTATTTCTCTAGTGTATTAGCTACTTTGTAAAATTAGAAGCTGGGATAAAATGCAGAGTCAGCTGTATGGGCTGTGCATATACTTTGGATGTTCCCTTGAAGGACACATGCCTTTGCAGCAAGTATACTTTCTTAAGTTTTCCTTCTTTTGTAACGCTATATGGAACTTTGATGTTTAAAACAAACAGTTGTCACAAGATTCAGCCTGCTGCTTTGTGAATTTCAGAAATAAGCCATCTAAATCTGTGCTAGGATGACTGCACACCTTGTCTGTGTCATGGTTTTGGACACAGGTTCTGTTCCCACTTGTGATAGAGAACTTTCCTGGACCCAAAGGGCGGAACCGCTGCCCTGCAGCAGAACGCTGGGCTCTGCAACTGACAGTGGCAATCACGATCAAGAGGGACTTCATCTTTGTGAGACAGTAATGGAATGAGAAGCAGCCTGGGTTCAAATAAAATATTCTTAGACTCCCTTGGAAATGGGGTTAGATCAAATTCAGATGTGTGACTGGACAATGTGTTGTCACCAGAGCCCCAGAACATGTCTGAAATGAACTTTATTGTCAAACTTCTCATGCTGCTGATTCATGCTCAGAAAGTAGCTTTGCTTCACAGAACACAGAAATTACTTCTGTGCTTTAGAATAGCTTTTTTTTTTTTCCACAACACAACGCTTGGTAATTTCTATACAACTCAGAAGAAAGACCTGTGCCTTCTAAATTACACTTGGTAGATTTTCAGTGCATATGAGAGAAATTGCAGATCATGCAAGAACAGTGCAATGATTTTTTTTTCTGCAAAATGCGAGGCCACGGATTCTGTTCTTGAAAGCAAACCACAGCTCCTGAAATTAACAGCTATATTAAATTTTTGCTTTTAATTAACCCCTTATACAGGGAGCAGTGCAGCACCCTGGCAGCCACGTACATGGTAGGGGAAGGCAAGATGCAGCTGAGTTCAGGAGCCTGCCACTCCCCACCTCTGACAACCCAGCCAGCATCCCTTGCCTGCTTGCACCTTGCTACCAAAAGCACATTGAGAACATCTCCAGCTCATCCACTGCCTGCAGGACAGCGTTTAACACAGTGCAAGATAACACTGGACTTGACTGGGGTCCCTGGAGCAACGCTGCTTCCCGGCTCTTTCAGAAATAATGGCACAAGCAGCAGGAAAGGGGAAGCAAGCTGCTTCCCTGTTCACCATTCCATACCAACCTGGTTCCCAGGCGGCGAGTCCTCAGCCCCATGAACACTGACCGGATGAGTTTTCCGAAGGAAGCGGCATTCACCGGGTCCAGTTTGTGCTCCTGGCAGTGCCGCAGGTAGTGGTTGTACAGAGAGCTCCTGGGAAGGCTAACACCTTCCGCTGTCTCATAGTTGTCCAACAACCACTGGAGCTTTAGGCATGGAAGACATAAATAAAGAAAGAATATGAGAAAGTCTAAAGAGGGCCGGAACAGGCTACATAAAACAACATGGATGCTTAATGTCAGGAGCATGAGTCTGACATCAGGAGTTTAAGAGAACTTAACACTGTGTAGTTCATTCATATCAGTGATAATTATGCCAGCTGCATTTTTAAAAGAGTAAAAGGACACTGACCAAAGCTAATTACCCAAACAAAAATGTTATCAGATTTTGCAATAGCACAAAAATCTGCCTGCCATCGCAGTGTCTATCTTGCATTTGGATTAACTCATGTGGGGCCAAAATAAAGCTGCAAGAACTCATGTTTTCCAGGAATGAAGATGCTAAAATACTACCTAGGATGAATAAATTTTAGGGGAAACAAATGTGCTGCAAAGTTTTTATTAATTTGAAGATAGGCATATTTGCAGCTGTTCCCCTACCAATAAATGGTTAACAAACGAAACTTGACAATCTGAGGGGATTCTGCTTATTATTTTTAACAAAATTATTGTCTGAACTTCCTCTGACATTTCTGTTGATTAAAGTTTGCAATTAGATATAAATTATTTATATCCAGACAGTCTGAGAGAGCAGGTCAGGCACAAAATGGCAGCACAGGAATTAAAATACAAAAGACAAAAACCCAATCTCCTTTAATTGGCTAAACGACACTTTCAGTATCAATAAAATGGGTTATATTAAGTGAATATTTGAAGGAACTAGATTTACAAATGGATTAAAATCAATAGCTTTGGTAGGAGTCCTTTCACTGTCATCAAGGACATTTGGGATTAATATTTTTAAGACTTCTCTACATCCAGACCTCTGCACATGCACGCATGTACAGGAGGTGTAGCTCCACCAGATGCAGCTGCATTCACACCAGATTAGTGGCAAAATAAAGTCAGGTTATGGATGTCAAAATATTGTCTGCATCATCTCCTTTCAACAAATAATTCAAGCATATATTGTAGTTAAGCATAAACTCAGAAATTGGTCTAGAAATTAGTGGGCTTTAACCATATACATGTATGTAAAAGTTGGCCTGTGCTTAAATCCTCCCCACTTGTACTGCAGTAACTGGCTTTTTTCTATTAATTTTCCCTTGATGAAAATCTAGGGTCCCAATTCACCACAATATACCTTGAGTTTTATATCAACAACTCTGTGAAAATACAACCTGCAACTTGTAATGGCATCTCTGACACCTCACTCAGCTGAGTTATTTTCAGTTTCTGTAGTTCACATCCAACTTTGCTCTCATACAAATCCTTTTGAGCTCTGAGCTATCAGCACCCACGGATGGACATTCTGTGTATTTGTCATTCACATACTCAAATTTAAATTTCTGCTACGTCAAAGGAGCTGAATCCAACGACGTACAGTTAAAACTATTTTGTTCATGAGTTGACTGATGCAAAGTGTGCTGCAGTTGCAATGACCATGTCCATCGGTTGTGGCGGGCCCTGGAGCCCCCAGAGCTGGAAGAAGAAAAACCTCTTTGCTGCTGCCCCAGTCCTGCTTCTCACCGGGCTGCGCATCCCCTTCCCACCTTCCTCCAGTTACACATCCCCTCGGGGCCGCAATTCACAGCCGGAGAACTTTCCGAAATCCAAAGCCCATAGCCCTAAGAGGTGGTGTTTGCTTATATGGTGCCCCTTCATGCTTCTGTCTGCAGGAAGAGGCATCGTTGGTTGCCCCTGAAAGGCCACTCCAGAGCCCTGGGGCTCCAATCAACCCATCCATTAACCTGCCTCTAACAAAAGCGGACCCCAGTGTTCATGACATAAAGACCAGCAGGAGCTCTGTTTTTAATTAGTCCACATCCATGCTTGTTTTGGCCCATCCCCTGTATTTTAAAAAAATAATGATTAAGAAGGTTCATTGTTTTTAACCATTTGCTTTACTTACCCTATGGAAGATAATGAATGTGAAACAGTTATTTCTGCTCTTCTAAACCTGTTCTAATTCCATGCCTTAAAAAAATATTGCATGTTACTATGGGAAATTCAGATATAGATAAAGCCCTCTCATTTAAATTTGATCTTGGACATTTTTACTCTAACCCTAGAATATTCCCTTCATCTCCCAGCATTCTTTTTTTCTGCAAGTGTGTTTTTATATTCCTTTAAACATTACAGAGCTTGACAATACGAACTCTTGCTATTGAATTGGAATTTTATTAAGAAATGCACAAAAGGGATTAAAAAAGAAATCTGTCAGAATATAAATAATTTTCAGAACATGATTTTTGCTCTTCCTGCATCACTAATAACATACTGGGCACTTAAAATGAGAACATTAAATATTCTTCCCATTTGTATTCCTTGTTCTGTTTACGTTTTGAATTTTGCTTGGTTGCGACAATGACAAGATACTCGAAAGTTTCTGTTTATATTACAATCAGGTTCCAATAAATCACTATGCAGCTGTATGCTGCTTTGTTTTTGTTATAAGCACTGCAGGGGAACATTTCCATTTTATTTTTACTTAGACTTTATTTCTACTGAGTGTCTGTTTTGATTTAAAAATCAAATCTTTAAAAAAAGCTTTGATTCAAGGAGGGCTCTTGAAGGGTGGAAGAAGGGACACTGAGGGCTGTCGGAGAAAGGAAGAAGGCCCAGGTTTTGAGAGGTTTTGTTACGCATACTTCTGTGAAACCGAACAAAGCAATGAAGACACATGCTTCTGGTGCACGCGCGGGGGGGGCTTCATCCGGGGCTGGGAAGTCCCCCTGCCGTCTGGCTTGGTCTGGACCCTGACCCACACCTCCTTCTTGCTCCCTCTGCAATTAACATTCCTTCTGCAATTAACATTCCTCAAAAGTGATCATTTGCCTGAAAAGTCTCTTTTCTAGACAAAGTGCCCACCACCACTGGTCACTGCCTTTAGAGCAGGTCGCTGAGCGCCGAGATCGAGCCACCCTGGCAGGTGAGCTGGAGCTGCCACACTCACATCCTTCCTGCCATACACAGGGGCATCCTATTCCTCCCCCTGCTGAGGGACAATCATTCCATCTGCGGGCCCTTCCTCCTCTGCTGTCCAGTCTCCTTTCAGGTGTTTCCACCTAGATGCCATTTGGGGATCTGATCCTTGCCTCACTTAAGTCAGGGGAGAAACTCCATCGATAGGTAGTACCTGCCCCGTCCTGCCTAAGAGCCCAGAGATGTGTTCGTTCATTTATTTTTTTCACAAGCAGTGAGGAAAAAATACATTTTCCTCCTTCTCCTGTGAATGCTAAGGACACCCAGAGCCCCGAGCAGTACTCCAATGCATCCAGTCACTTCTCCATGTGCCTAGTTTAGGCACTCCTGTGAAAACTGCAGTCACCTTCCTCCAATTTCTTTGCATCATCTGCAAGCTCGTAATTGGCAAAGAACTAGTCCTCTGATCCAAAGCCTCTGGAGTACACTTGTAAGTAGAGCTTTTTCAGTAACAGTAATAGATTGACATAATTTCATTAGAAACATCATGTGTCACTGGGGTATTAACATTAGCTTTGGCTTCTAAATCTGATATTTCAAGTGCACTTAAATAACCTCTCAGAGTTTTTGAGGCTAAATTAAGTTATTAAGAGTGGCTCCTTTTACCATGGACTTTGTATAAACAGTGTTATGTAAAAAAATCCCTTTTGACTGAAATACCTTTACTTTCCCTTTATATTTTTTTTTAAACTAAGATTCCTGACATGAAACATCTGCTGATGGCAACAAAATAAACCATTATGCTACGATTTACAAAATGCGAAGTTTAAATGAAGGACAGAACACTTGATGAAAAATTCTGCTCCATAGCCACATGCCTGTGAAGTTGCTTCTTTGCTTTAGAACTTGTAAGGGCACTTAGGCCTTACGCCAAACTCTAAACAGTGACCTGGGCAGAGAGACCTTATGTTATTAATTCTACCCTGCAGGACAAAGGTGGTGTAAATCTGATAGGAGGCTGGATCTGGCCCCAACTCCAGCCTGCCTAGCCTGTGGCCAGACAAAATCTCTTTTTTTTTCTTCACTTTATTTCCTTCATCCTTTTCCTTTTTTTTAAACCTCCCTCAATACCATACCACCACGTGCCCCGTCCTGTTCCGCTCTGCCCTTCTCTGCACTGTGATGAACAAGAAAAATCTGCAGAATGATGCTACCTGTAGTCAAATCTGTGTGGCACTCAGGGGCACAGCACAGGTGCATGAGCACGGCCATAGCCTGGGAAGGGAAGGATGCATGTGTATGCTCAGAACAGGAACTAAAAGCCTGATGCTGCAGTTTTGTATTTCCCCAGCTACAACGAGGAACCTTCGATTTCTAGAACTTGGAAATAAGGATCAAAATCATCCAGGAGCCCAGGCCTGAAGTTTGGCATCAGCTTAAGAGAATCAGACCATTAGGTTCAATGTTCCTTTAATTTTCTCAGGTTATTTCTCTAGGGTGAAGAGGACAAATATACCCAAGAATGATAACATATCCACTCCCAAATACAAAGCAAGAGGAAATTTGTTAGAATAACGAAGTACCACTTTGTGCATTGTGAGTTATCGGAGCAGAACATGCTTCAGCCTAATCCAAAGCACAATGAAGAAAAGGCAAATCCAATGACTTCAATAAGATTTGAATTAGACCCTTCAAATCTGACACAAGCATGTGCTCACCGTTCAGCATTACTGCGTGGGAGCCATAAACCATGATGCAGAAGACCCTGAGTAGGCCCAGTAGAATAGCGGGAACTTCACACAAAGCAGGGAAATTGTTGGTATAGTAAGAAAAGAGAGGTCTAGCAAATGGGTTTAGCATAGCATTGTAACAGTAATGGTCTTCTTGAGGCACAGAAAGAGGCACTAAAGGCATTCACAGGAACAGGATTTTGGTATACAGTATTTAGGGGATATTTGTCATGATTCACTCCAAGTTATTGCTGTAGAATTGCAAGTTATTTTCCAGCCATCTTTAAATTCCACTGAAAGGAAAGAACTTCCTCAGATGTGTTTATCTAATTGCCAGCAATTTCCATTGCAAGGCAGAAGAAATAAATAAACATAGGGTAGAGGCAGTTAACATACTCCAGAGCATCTCATAAACAAACATTAACATCATGGCAGTTTTTGCAAATTCTTGTTTCTTGGGAATGGGCTGCTTTGGGCAGCACAGCTGAATTGCAGGCTGTTTTGAGTGACTCGTGCTATTGAATACGCCAAATGGCTACAAATAATGCTCCTACCAAAGAAGGAAAGAGGTTGTAAATTCTGATTGCAACTTACATGGCTGTTGAGCAAACTGCTTTTGTGTGATGTAATCCCTTCATTTTTTTGTAGGTTTTCAATCGCCATTTCAAGCTAAAGAAAATATGCACAGGGAAAAAAAAGGAAAAAAGAAAAAGAAAGGAAATCAGATAGTTAGCAACAGCCAAGAATTTATCTTTATTAATATTTGAATGATTAATGCTTTATATCAACAGGCTTGTGAAAAAGAGGCAAGTAGATGAGACACAGTCCTTATGGGATGAAGCTGAAAAGGCGTAATTGTATGGCATGCAAACTAACAACACAGCAATGATCCCTGTTAGGGTGAAAGGGTGAGACTAGGATACTTTTGATCTTGCACTATGTGTTGCCCATTATAAACAAGAAGCAGTTTTCCTTCTCCTCTCCCCTTCATGTCTAGACCAAAACACCACCATACAGACACATTGCAGCAGGTCAAAGCAGACTTGCTGCAGAGGAGGTGCATTTTACCCAGATCTTTTATAGAAAACTGGGATGAATTAACTTTGGTTCTTACTACTTCTTAAAAATTTGGCAAAGAACTGAAGGCAACTAAATAAAACAGAGGCACCAGGAGGGTTTACACCAGGAATGTGTAAGCTGGAATGGATAGGAGATCTATCTTTGCTAGCAGAACTGCTATTGGGCTCATTTCCACTGATCTCAGAGCTTCTGCAGCTGGAATAACAGCGAGGCATTCTGGCCTCTTGCTTTCCTCCAGCCTCACTTAGCTTCTAGCCTAGCTCTTGCTGCTGCACTGTGTTCAGACCCTCTCCTAGACCCTTCTTGTCTTGTCCTGTCTATTCCTGGGCCTCCCTTGGCAAACTACTGCACAGAAGGCTGCTGGTCCAGAGCGCCAGTGCTCCTGAGCATGAGGGTTTTGTGAATGAGGAAGGAAAAAAAAACTCTCAGGTTGAGGGACTGGCAAGTTCCTGCTGCTTCCAGTACATGTTCTCAAAACCCCATTATCTGTGACCTGTAAGTGTAGGCAGGACAAGGTGGCATGCTGTAAAACTTGCCATCAGTAGCTAGCTCTAGCAAATTTGCTATCTGTCAACATTTAACATGCATTGTTGTGTACGTATCTATAGGTGCATGCACAAAGCATCACATCTGCACAATCATCTGTGAGCGTATGCCCTCCGTCACATACAAGCTAGCTCCCTATACTCCAGTTTGCACTGACTTATAGCATGGCAAAGACAAAGGCAGAGAAAAAAACAGCCATTTACAAAACCAAGCTCTATCAGAGAGGTGAGAGAACAGAAAAAAAACAGATCTAACTTCTGAAGAAATATTGAACAACCCAACACAGTTTTTGCAATGTCCATGTCTGAAGGCAACACTCTGCCCAAGCACCTCCAGCATAAAAAAACTGAGACAAAACTTTTTTTATGCTGAGGGTGACGGAGCACTGGAACAGGCTGCCCAGGGGGTTGTGGGGTCTCCTTCTCCGGAGACATTCAAAACCCGCCTGGATGTGTTCCTGTGTGACATGATCTAGGTGTTCCTGCTCCAGCAGGGGGATTGGACTAGATGATCGCTCTCTACAGGTACCTCAAAGGAGGCTGTAGAGAGGTGGAGGTTGGTCTGTTCTCCCACATGCCTGGTGACAGGACAAGGGGGAATGGGCTTAAGTTGTGCCAGGGGAGTTTTAGGTTGGATCTTAGGAAGAACTTCTTTACCGAAAGGGTTGTTAGACACTGGAAGGGGCTGCCCAGGGAAGTGGTGGAGTCACCATCCCTGGAGGTCTTTAAAAGACGTTTAGATGTAGAGCTTAGGGATATGGTTTAGTGGGGACTGTTAGTGTTAGGTCAGAGGTTGGACTCGATGATCTTGAGGTCTCTTCCAACCTAGAAATTCTGTGATTCTGTGATTCTGTGATCTTTCAAGGTCCCTTCCAATCCCTAATATTCTGTGATTCTGTGAAATCCCTTGGTTCTGCCCCAAAGTGGCATCATTGTAGCACCTATAAGGAATTTATCAGTGAATCCAAAAAAGGTTCAGTCCAGGACTATATTTCAGGGATTTTGAGAAAACAGTTCAGCATACCATGATGTACCATGAGGAACCAAAACTCATCAGCACAGCCTGATTGCTGATGCAGTCTTCAGGAAATGAGTCAAGGTGTCAGAAGGAGACACCATTTCCTTCCTCTGCTGAAGGGGCAGAGACAGCTGAGCAGCACAGTGCCCATTGAGCAATGCCTCTTATGCAAGCACAGAAACACTACTTGTCCTTTTGGCATTTTGCTGTTGTCCAATACAAATGGCCACCTTACACGTGCAGAAACAAATATTAGAGGGGAAGGACTGGAAACTCATAAGCTGTCCTGCATGAAGGTGAGCTTTTTGACAAAGGAACATTTCGATAGCTGCTTGACTAGAATGGGTGCTAAATTTCTTGACTGTGAGGTTCCTGAGGTGTGTATCAGCCAAAATCACCGACAACATTTCACTGATGAAATGTTGTCCAGCAACACCCATTAAAGGAGAGCCGCTCTGTTCTCTTTCCCCCATCCTAGAACACAGGGACAGACTGAAGTCAAACAAACTGTCCAAGAAAGGGACTGCAGTGCACTGGGCTAGAGATCAGGTTACTGACAGTCAAAAGGACCAGAAGGAAGACAGTTCTAAGTACCTACTTATGGGAGTTCTCAAGGATTTCCTCTCTTGGCCTAGCTTAATTTAAATTAATAGTGGTCTGTTAGCACATACCCTGAACAGACCTGCATGATGTCCTGTTTCAGCCTATTTGATGGAGAAGAACATTGTTATTCCAGCAGATATGGACGATGCTGTTGTGTTGTGTGTAATTTTTTTTTAAGATTTTATTTTAGTGTATATACAGTCTTTACCAAACATCCCCCAGCCTCCTGAGGAAGCTCTAGCTCTTACCCCATTGCTAATTCTGAAGTGCTGCCTGGCTCCCACTCTCCTCCAAAGAAACATTTCTTGCTCTCCTCTTTGAGGTCTCAGTGTCAGCTCTGTCACAAGTGCTCAGCACCCTCCAAGCCCTCTTGCTTCTCCATTCCTTGTAGCATCTCCATCACTGCTCTCACATTGCTGGTCACTTTGATATCCATCCCCAACATTACATGACTGAGGCCACATGCAAACAGTTCTTTCTTGTCTACACCTTCATGAGCTGTAATCTTTTCTCTCTACTGCTAAAGTTCATAATCCTGCCCCAAATACATTTTGCCACGACTGTAGCCTCTCTGACCTCTTCAATATCAAGTTTCCCTATTCTCTGTTTAAGCAAGGCACTACAAATAAAAATAATGTTCCTACCCATTGACTTGATATAGTCCTTGCTTTCCACTACCTGTCCACCCATTATTATGTGAAATTCAAAGTAGCTGTCATGGTTCTGAATGTTCCTGAGAGCTCTGCTCTGTCTCCCGTCAGTTCTGGCCTGTGCTGAAAGAACTGAAAGCCACAGATAGACACATCCCCATACTGTCTTCCAGACAAGCATCCATGCACTACTTAACCCTCTTAAGCCCTTCCACAAGAGCCACTGACATTTGTAAATTCATGTTCATTCCTACATGCAACAGAGTGAATTTATTTCTGATGCATTTTCATAAAAGTCAGTTCCTAAATTCTTTTTTTCCTGAATGGCTTATTGTATGTGATAGACAGCTACAAAATAAATCTGTTCATGGGACATTTCTACTGACACATATTCTACTTGGGCTTTTTACATGGTGCCTGTCACCATGGAAATAATAATAAAAAAAAGTTATGTTGTGCAGCTTTGCAAGATGCAGTCCCACGCAGGTGACAAGATCAGCAGCTACTTCCTTCAAAATAACAAGCATGAGCAAAATCAGAGGAAGGTCCAATGCTAGTTTTTAACTATGAGTAATTAAAACATGCAATTCTCACACAAGAAATGAGCTCCTGCTAATGCAAATGAATCTGACATTTATTCCTATAGCTCCCACCACACGTTTCCTCTTTCACCCAGGGCTAAAGGCTTTTCCCATAGATAGCTACTTCTTCCTAAGGCAGAACACATTCCCTGAAGGATCAAAGACAACCTTTCCAGACACAAAGATTCAAAAACTTTAAAGTCTGTACTTTAAAACTCTGTGGGACAACAAAGTGAGCCTTGTTGGCCAGATTTTCAAGAGTAGTCAGTTGCAAACAGCCCCTATTTTTCTCCCTAAGTAGCGCTGTTCCTGTTTTAAAATCCAGCCACATACACTCAGTCACACCTACATTTGTATACAAGCATATACACACACAGGTCAGTCTGGAAAGGAAAGTGAACACTGTCCCAGAAGAACATAAGTTCCAACCCATTCTTGGCAGCAGTTGCTACTCAGACTTGGTAGATTCTCAGACAGAAGCCCTGATTGCTTCTAGCTGCAGAAAGGCTATTTTAGTTTAATAGTTTTACCCTTCTGAGTCCCATACAGTTGTACTTCTAAACCCAGCACCTCGACTGATAGTTGGAAGGACATGATTAAAAAATATTAGAGCTTTAAAACATTTCCGTTTGATCAGTATTATCCATAAAATACATTTTCTATAATATATGGCAAAGACAGAATACACAATGGTGTAGGAGATATATAAAGACTTTTCAGTCATTGTGCATTTGGAATGATCAGCTTGACACATCTGTAGTAATTATTCAGTTGGTTAATAATGGACTTTTCAGGTCTCTTCATAATGAAGAATCTGTTTATATATTTCTTTGCTTTGGATAAGCCAAGCCTCATGTTCAGATGTTATATGTATTAGAAAATGTAAATATAGACAATTACTTTGAATTAGAAAGCCAAAACATTCTGGTTGGAAAGAAAAACAAAATCACCAAGAATGCTATCTCCATGCTGCATAATTGCAGCATGTGAATGATCTGCTCAGAAAGTTTGACAGGCCTCTGCCCACTGGTAGGAGACATCCCAAATTCCTCCTGAAAAATATCTGTAGTACACCAGTGTCTATTCTCTTACTTGCACTTGCATAACATGTTATACAGACATATACACAGTGCTAATGATAGAAGATTTTATTTTCTGAAGGCTTTTCAGTTCCCTTGGAACAATTCCAGACCCCGAGCTGTGACATCTGCAGAGCTACATACCGTTGCTGGAGAGGAGCGTGAAGTATGTGACAGAGAATGTCTAGTGTTTTCCATCCCCCCATGAATGAGATAGGCTCCCGAGCTGGAGAGGATCGGACTTCCCCCAATGTCCATGGTGATGCCCACCATGTTGTGAGAGGGAATGGCTGTAGGAGAGGATGCCGCTGTAGTCACCTGAGCTCCACCTCCCTGCGGTTCGAAATAGGAAGCTGCACTGCTGGGGGCATAAATCTGAGCTTCGGTGTTGTAGGAGTAGGCAGCTCGTCTATCAAAGGAACAACAGAGTTAGGACATGGAGCACAAGCTGATGGAGAGGAGCCTACAGATCTAATCTCACAGACAACAGCTTCTGCAATCTGGACCACATTTTAAAAAAGGCCTCGGCTCTGCTGTCAGTGGAATTTGCACCACTGAAATTGAATTCTGCCATAAAAGTCAATTCTGACAACATTAATCAGTCCTGTGATAGCCTTGAAGTAAAGACCCACAGCCACAGCCTGTCCCAGCAGTGTGAGTGCACGCAGAGCCCCGGAGTCATTTTGCAGCCATCTCACTTGACCTAAATGCAGAGGCTGAGAGTATCCCAGCGGGCAGCAGAGGCAGCAGGACCCAACCAGGGACACAAAGGGGGGCCCAGCAGAGAGGGGCAAGAGGATGCCTTACCAAGCCCCTTTCTTCCTATAGAAATTCTGCTTTGGTTCCTAAGGCTGCACCACACAGTGGGATGGGGAGAGGAAAGCACAGGACCGTTTCATATTAGGAAGAGCAGAATTCCCTGAAACACCTCTTCCATGAGGACATCACCTCCACCAAGGCTACAGTCTGGCACCCACACACCCAATTCAGCACATAAAACAGTTCCTTCTCTTCCTCCTTTTAATGGCAGCCAGTGCCAGCAGCAGTGTTGGAGGGAAGAAGCTTGGAAGGACCAAACTGCTCAGACCCAGCAGGGAGGGAAAATGGGCTCAGAACAGAGAACAAAAGACTCTTACATGGTTCCATTGGTATAGACAGCTTCTCCTCCTTCCACATACTGGACCTGGGATGGATATACATGCTGTACGGATTGCACCTGAAACAAGCATCATAAGCCTGAGTTACAGATGTGTTATTGCCTTGGAACAGGGGGAGAAATTACATGTTACATCCCTAACTTTGAACCTTACCTTGACACTTAGGCTTTCTCTAAAAAAAAAAAAGAATAAAACAACAACAAACAAATTAAAAAAAAAAACACATATGTCCCAACAGACATATTTATTTTAAAAGGTTACATTAAAATAAATAAATAAGAAGTTGCTCCATGAGCAGTGGAAACAATGGAGCTGTGTTTCCTCTGCGCACATGTCTCAGGGCTGGTTCTCTGTTGACTAACCAGGGTGAGATCATGCTGCAGCCTTTCCTTTAGAGAGGAGGTTGGCAGTGTCCATCTGCATCCCAGCCCCTTCTTGTTGGTCTGGGAGGTATGTGGTTGCCCTTTGTCAAGTTTTTCTCAAACTGAGTAACCAAATAAAAAATTGCTAGAGGAAAAAGTCAAGAGAATCAGACTCACTGTCCACACGAGGCAGCACCACATATGCTTGGTTTCTTAGGAAACAAGGGCTGCAAAAGGCAAAGTTCAGATAAATAAAAACACTTGCATGGCTCTCTGCAACCCAACCTTTCTACAAAGCCACAAGTAATCAATATATTTGCTTGTGTAATTAAAAAATAATCCCAAACACTTTGCCTCTAGAAAAATTTTACTGAGGATTATTGTTTTTTAAATGGCAATTAAAAGCAACCATCAAATCTTCAAACATATGCAAGACACCTGCTATAGTAAAGGTTCCTTCCAAACCTTAAATATCTTGAGAGTTTCTTTTATTATCAGTCTGAGAAGGAGAGAGAGAGATGGAGAGAGCTGCTCTCACAGTGATCTCCAGGTCTCTGGATGCACACAGCTGTTTAATTAACAGTATGGATTTTTCTAAGGAGATATTTGACACAGTTTCAAATTCAGTGTGGGACATGGCAGACAGAGAGAGCCAGTCCTGCTGACCCAGGGTGGCTGTATGGTGTCTCACCGCAGGGGCATTACCTGTTGTGGAACCTGCTGAACTCGGGGAACAGAGAGTTGCTGCATCTGCGCTCCTTTGGGAGCAGAGCCTGCTGCTTGGACCAAAACCCTCTGAAAGAAGATAAATTAACACACGCTTACTTCCAGTTTGTAGTTAGTCTGTAACACAGGCATTCCCTTTCAAACTTTCATGGAAGTCTTGCAGCTACTCCAAGGGCAGCAGAACCCCTTCCTTAGTGCCCCTATGGCCCCGTATGCCTCCAACTTACTGCATCAACACCAGCATGAACTCAGATACCTGAACTGAGGAAAAGCAGAAAGCTGGATCCACATTTTCTGAATTTCTCCATGGAAAATAATAGAGCAACAGCAAACAGCTGATTGACAGGAGGCATTCAACAGGAAGAATTCAACAGGAGTTCAACAGGAGGTTCAGTTGCAGCCAAACAAGAACCACTCCTCGTACACTGACATTTTCCTCCTATGGCTGCAAAGATGCTTCTTTTGTTCCTGCTCTACCAAAGCACAATCTGTCTCCCGTGACATGAAATCACTCTCCAAGGTGCCACAGTTTCCACCAGCACTGAAGCTCGGGGGGTTCTGCATCTCACTTTAGTGCCACCAAGGGCACAGACGTGCTTTGTGTTACCCTTGCCTTACACCTGACTTTCTGTTTGAGGCTGCACACAAGTCTTGAAGAGTGCAAAGCACCTTGCAGATCCAGTAAAACAAATGTGGAGACATAGTGGATGGAAATAAATGATTCAGTGAGGCCCGTGGGAACAGAGCCTAGGATACTGGCATGAAAGTAAGAAAGGAAACATTCAAGCCAAATATCTGTATGGCACTTTAAATTGATGAGGACCTTCTCCAAGGAAACAGTCATCCTCTGTGGCTTGAAGTTTTAAAAATATCCAGCAGACTGGGCCAACAGAACAAACAGGTGCAAAACAATCCCACATGAGTCCTAGAAGAGACCTTGACAATTACTGGCTACCATATATATAGTGATGATTTTTAGCCCTCTGACAACCTCCCAACATGTCCTTTGTAACGAGACAGAAGTTCTGTTTTAGCAGAATTACAAGATTATGACAATTGCCCAGATTTTAGCCAGCTCCTAAATCACAGTCCCCAGGCTCACTTTCAGAAAGTCTGTATACTTTTGAGATCCTGCAGCTGAGCTAGTGCTAAGGACGTGTACAGTTATGCCAGCCATTGCTTTGCCTGTTTTCTTTCCAAAAGAGGCTGTAATCAGTGCATGGCGGAGCATTAAAAGCCCTTTTTCAAGTCAGGTCTTGACAATGCCAACTGCATCAAAGTCTCAGTGAAAATTATTCCTTCATTCTCCTACTTTTCATCCTTTCTCTGTCATTGCTTTTACCAAATGACATGTCTGTCCTTTGGCACAGCTGCCCAGCTCAGCTACTTCTGTAATTCATCACCACCTGCCTAGTTACTCCTACTAGCTTCTAACCAGAAAAAAAAAAAAAAAAAAAAATCCCCAACCTGTAAGATGAGGCCATCCTGTTCATACAGCCTTCTCTCACACTGACAGGTGGACCAGTGATCAACACCAAAGGCTTCAGCCTCGCACCAGTCACGCTGCCTGTAGTTCATTCCTAGTATTTTCTTTGTCCTGCTGGTGAGAATGGAAGGTTCTCTAGATGTTCTTCCTCTTCAGCTATCTTCCAAGATCCTCTGGGTCTTCCTTAATCCACAGAGTTCCACGTGGGACGCTGTGTCATGACAACAGCACCAGGAACGGCTGGACAGAACTTTGGGAACTTCATAATCCAAAGCTGAAGGGTTTTCTTAACTTCTTGAACGTTGTCACAGTCAAATTCACACTAAGACTGATGATCCCCAAGGTACTTTACGATACTAATCATCATTACAATACAAACAGGAAACAACACCCAGGGAAATCAACGCTGGGAAAGCTGGCCAAACACATGCTGAGTGGCACGATGTGGATGTCCAAGTCCCAGAGGACCAAAGGCTCCTACCAATTCACAAGGTTAAGTTGTTGCTTTCCATCGGGATCCAATGGCAGCTACTTCTCACTTGGGAGTTGGAGAAGGGTGTAGCTGGGCTACACCCACCCATCCTTTTATCCTTGCAGCTTCCTTAACTGCCACAGAAAGTTCTTTTGATAGTTCCCCAAATGCCATAAAAAGGAACCAGTTATGCTTAACACTTCCCGTTTTGCATTAGGTAGTTTTCATTCATCAGTTGAAGCTATCATTTCTCTCCTATCAGGAGACCTTCCAAGAGCATTGTATTCATGCAAATGAATCATTAATTTTCCCCCTCTCTTGAATTTAAAATGTCAGGATCCACCTACCAAAGGAAGAGGCTAGCATGTGGCTCCTCCACCCACTCCTGCCCCAGCACTCCACCCCCCCCGCCCTCGCCCCCCTTTCTTCTGTTGAGCTTGATGCCTTTTTGGTAGAGATGCCTTTAAGAACAGTTTTATTTTCTGCTGCTTTTACTGACACAACAAATAATGACAGCAGGATATTACACTGAAGCAACCACCAAGCTGGCACAAAGTGATTTCCTTAGGTAGCTAATTTGAAAATCCAAATCTCATGTTTTAAAGCTTGCGTGTTTGTAGGGCTAACCCAGGTAAATACCTATGTCCTCAATCAACACAATCTCCAGGCTCTTTCTCACCACTGCCTCAAAAAGCTGATTATCAATCCCCTCCTCCCAAATAAAGCCCTGGATTCATATACTTCTACCAGTAAAAGAGGGCTCTTCTCCATGGAAACGGCGCTACCAGCTGTGCATACGTTACCTGCTGTGAGGCTGGCACCGGCTGCACTACTGGAGCTTGGGATGATGCAGAAGTGTGAAGCGCCACGGAAGCTGCTGGGTCTGATCCACCCTCTGAACTCTGCATGCTCACTGCTGGAGAGAGCAGAAGGGACATCAGCCAGGGAAAGTACAGCTCCGCTCGCCCAACACCACCGGGAGCCCAAGGAACCTGTGTCTAAAAGGAGCAAAATCCCAGTGGAAGATCCAGGGGAAGTGCTAGGAAGGAAGGTAGCTACCTTCCTACACAGAGGGCTCTTTTTAGTCTTGGATCTAATTTTAATGTGTTATTATATTAAGAAAAAAGAAAGTTGCACAATTGTTCTGCAGAAAGGGGAGGGAAGGAATAGAAAATGCTCTTCTAAATATAACAAAAAAGTAGCATTGGAAAATTATTGTGTTATAGTGAGGGATAACTACAGATCTGTAAGAATAAGAACATATTTTTAAAAACATTTCTTCTCCCCCTCTGCTTTATCATGTTTAACTACTGCAAATTTTTTATTGAAACTAAGTACATGCCTGGGGCTTAGCTAATGCTTTCAGTTTGAAAGTGGGGTGGCGGATTCAGGGGTATAATTGCAACCAGTTATCAAACATGAACAGAGAAAGAACAGCAGCTGAGTGCCATTTGAAAGCCCCAAACCACCCCCACGAAGAAACACCCCCGCCCTCCCCAGCTCCCATCAAGGTGCCAACCCTCCTGTCACCCCATCCAGTGCCCACCCAGCATCGCTCGACTGCCCCATCCTGGGGTCAGGGGGGCTCCCTGCGGGCACAGAGAGGGGCTGAGCCTCCATGGGGCCATGTCCTGAGGGCAGCCAAGGGTGTTTTGATTTGGGTTTTTGATATGATATGGAGAGGTGGAAAAGTCTTTGTGCACTATTTCTTGGGAAAGTTGCTGTTTAACACTATTTCAAGAGTGTTTCTGCTGTCACTTCTGAAGCATAGGATTCTGAAATACCCAGATTTTAAGCAGTCATTTCTCCTTTCTCAGCCCTGCTGATGCATGCAACACAGCCTCACAGCAACAGTGTGAAATCCTTTCAGTTTTATTTCCCCACTCCTTCCAGTATTTAAACTTCTCCCTCAACTTTGTGCAATTTAAGAGGCAAAAGAGAAAATGAGAAACTATGGGATACTCTGGACAGAGCTCACTTGGTAGCTCTTTGTGGCACAACTGAACAGAGAGGGGAGGTGAAGGTACAAAAACATTACACATTTACTCTCCTTCAGCCATTGAAAGAAAAAAATCAGATTCTTCACAAAAGAATTTTTAAGATTTTTTCTAATTAGTGCTGACCCCATATTCCTATGCTGCACATTAGAAATTAAAGCAATTACTCCCCTGACTTCACCCCAAGCCCACAGCTTGCAAGAAATTTTCTCTTCCACATCTTTCTACACCCAGGAGAAAGGGCAGATAAGGAGTGTGAGCGCTCCAGGTACAGCCACCAGATTAACTCCACAGACCAGAAACAAGGGGAAGAAATGCAGCCCCTGCTCGCAGCCCTGACAAGCCCCGGGCCCCGTGCATGGGCTGTCCTTCGGGGACTTGCTTGGCTGCTTCGTGCAACAAGAACATCAGTGCCTGCTTCTTCGCATTGCCACCTGGGCAGGGGTTTGAAATAATAACCTCATGTGCAAAGACTTCAGTTGCAATAGTACCGTGGGATCACAAACATAACAGTTCTCCCCGTAAATTAAAGAAATAGACTCCCACCTATTGCATCCTACCAAAATTATTTGCCATTGGCCAGTGCTGTGCCATTGGAGGAGAGTTTATAAAGCCACAGCAGACCAGATGGTAACAGTTAGCGTAATGCTTATTCTCATAAATTCGCAAGGGTGTTTTATCTCTCTGTTTTACCATTCATACCCAGGGCTCCAGTGGTCTAAGTTTTTGTGAATGGAACCTATAGCATGGCGAATGTAAGAATATAGCATGGTGAGGATATAAAAGAAAACTGGGTAAGTTGCCAGGTATATTTTAACAACCTATTTGAGAGTGGTTCTGACAGGGTCAGATCTTGGCAGTTCAGGTCTGCAGAAAGGTCTCTTGAAGTGTAGCTGTAAGCATCCCTTCCAAGTGTCCTTTCCTGATATCACAAAATTACCACCCGACCATCACTGCTGATAAACTTCTGGTTTCCCTCCATGAACAAAAGAAAGGGTGGAAGATGAACGGTCTGCTGCCAAAATAAATCACCAACGTTATTGTCAGATTAATTACAAAAGACAGGCTCTGTTACTGATGACAACAAAGCTAGACACAAAGAACCCAATGAAAACTGCAGCTGGTACTTCCAGGCAAGGTAGACAGACACCAAAGTACCGGACCCCCTGAAGCACACATACAAGACTTATTATTTTATTAGCAGAACATCCTGGATAGAGAATAATTCATTTCCCACTAAAGCCATCTTTTGCATCCTGAGAGCTGGAGGAACAGAAACGTGTATGCCATCTGCTAGTACTAATTTGTGCTTCTGAAACACTGGTAACATAAACAGGATTCCTGCACTGAGAAACCATGGCAAGGGGCTACAAAACCATGCCTTTGTCCCGGGCGCGCAGTACCAAGTGAGCCGGCACACCAGCCAGTATTGCTGAGCATGACTCAAGCTCAGCATCAGCTTTCAAGGAGGAAGCTTGGGGCCTTCCACCTTATTTTTCACCTCCCACAGGTGAGGAAGTTTTACAGTGTTCTGTATCACTTGCTCCTAAGAGACTCAGTGTTTCAGAAGCAAGCCCCATCCCTTCCCCAAAGCAGCAGCCCCAGGGGCTCAGCCCAGCACCGTATGCATCCTGCTCCCAGCGGGAGGGCGCCGTACCTCTCCCAGCTGCAGGGCTCAACAGTGAGGTGTCTCATGGCTTCTGACAGCCGTTGACAGCGTGACAGCTTGGTAGCCCCCTCAGTACCAGTGAGTTTGTACAAATGGAGGAACAAATCGGTACTAAAGAAAGCCACCAGCGGGTCACAGAGAGGAGGAGCAACCCCAGCCAACTTTGTCAGCATAAGGGCTCCTCACAGGGAGCAAGAAGACAACTCAGTAATTTTTACTAGGGGAGTCAGCAGAAGGGTCTGACCTGGCATAAGAAATAAAACTGCAGGGATGGGGCCCTATTCAGGTGCTTGCATTTCAGGTACAGACAAGTTCAAAACTCCAGTTGCTCAATCTGCTTGTGATGTCATGGGCAGCACCAAGTGCACTGCTGCAGAAGGCATTGCAGACATCTGAATTCCAGCTTGCATCATCACTGCATGAATCAGGCCGATAGCAAGGCTGCTGTGCTCTGGAAACCGTTTGTTTACACACAGCTATCTTGGTATCCAAGCAAACAGCAGTGACAGGAAAGGAAATACAGAAAAAGCTAATAACTTCTGGGTGCTGTTTCTGGGTCTGCCACCAACTTGCTCTGTGACCTTGAACAGGATGCTTCCCCTTTCCTATGCTTCAATTTTCCCACTCCTAAAAAAGTGATCCTACTCCCCTAAGTAAGGTATTTGTCAAGCACTGGTCTCAGAGAGCTGTCAAAGTCTGAATGCATTTGAGAGACTAGTAATGCTGCAGGCCTTGAGGGTTGATAAAGTTCCAATTGTTACTGTTTCATTCATAAATCTCACTACCTTCATGTAAATACCCTTGCCTTTTTTAATCTATCCTGCCTAAACCAGCTCCAAAATGCTGGAAAAACAGAGATAAGGGGAGCATTTCAAAATGTGTTCCACATTCTAGCTTGCACTGAGAAGCGGGGATGTGACAAAGGCTGTCACATGCCTTCCTCCTGCAGGTCAGCAGGAGCTTGGAGGGGAAGCCATGCTCCCGAAAAAAAAGTTGCAGGATAGGGGCCGAGCAGCAGTGCCCACAGCAGCGCCCACAGGGCACTCACAGCCCATGAGCTCCACGAGCCAGGGCTTGGCAAAACACAGCGATTCAGAGGAACTGCAAGTATTTTTCCACGGAACGCTTTAATATAAACTAGCAGCTCCTGAATGCTCAAACAAAAAAGTTTCAGCGCTAAACGCTGGGACCTCAAATGCCTAATAACTGCTGCTGATTAGAGACAGAGCAGGTAGTTTGCCCCAGAGAAAGTATGTGGTTTATTTTTCTGTAGTGCTCTGGTCGTCATTCAGCTGGACCCACGAGCACATGGCTATCGTAGGCCTCCTAGGCACTTGGAGACTTAAAAAAAGAGATGATGCAAGTCCCTGCTGGCCTGGGCCAGACTATGTGCTCAGTGTCTCAGCTCTAGAAGCAAATGTCACCATTCAAAGTGCATCGACCCCCTTCATTTCATTTCATTTCATTTCATTTCATTTCATTTTTTGTAAGAGCAGCCTTACATAAGGCAGGAAGTTCCTGGGGGTGGGACTGGCACACAGCTTTGATTCTCACAGGTGAAAACAGTTTGTGAGAAGATTCATGTATGGTATTTAGGTCTTGTATTTACATATTCTGAAAATTTTAAAGTGAAAATGTAAAACACATGAGCTCCCCTACACCAGCAAGCAGTGAATGCCTTTTTTGAATCCAGAATAATTGTTCAATCATACTAGTGTTGCTTTCAAAACATTAAAATTGCTCCTGTTTCACCGAATTACTTGCTTGTTTGAAGGTAAAAAAAACATCATGAACTATTTTTTGGTAGGAAAAAAATTGAATTTGCTTCTCAAAGCATATTTTGTCGTCCTTTGATCTCATTTAAACTTTTAAAATTCCTTTATTCCATCTTTCTTTTGACAGAACTTTTGAAACAGAAAGCAATACCAGGAATTACTAAGGAAAAGGAAAATATCTTGATTGAGTTTGTTGTTGTTTTTAATAAAAATAGTTGATAATTCTACCTCTGGGACAAGGTTTCTCAGCCATTTATTTTTAAGCTTTACGGTAAACCTTGGTGGATATTACCTCTGCTGGGCAATTCCACTGACCCTCTATTTGCCATTTGGAAATGGGCTCAACAGCTACTTCTCAAAGGGGATTTCTGGAATTTAAATGTGGGGCACAAAAATCCACCAGGAAAATAACTGCGCTGAAGTCCAGGAATCAATGGTAAACCAAACATTTGAAGACTGAAGAATGTACTTCATGCCTTTCATTTCAAATTAAGATAGAAAGGTGGGAAATGTTTATTTTTCCAGGCAAACCTGCTATAATTATGCCTTCCTTTTTTATTTCTGATGGTGTCTATTCTTTAAACAGGAAGCAACTGCCAATACAATTAGCTTTCCAGCTAAAATGAGGCATCCTGAACTTTTAATCATTACCTGCACACATTGTCAGACACATTCTATAGCATAAAGATGAAAACTGAGGCTAGAGTACATACGGTTGTGGGGAAAGAGAGGAACTTGGTTCCATCGAGCTCCATGGCTACAAAGATGGTATGGATGGATGTACCAGAACTGCAGGGAAAAAAAGGGCTGGTTGCGATTGCTACCGGCATTTTATAGTAACCGTCACCCTAAATTAATGTAGTAGGTAACCTTTGTGTCTCTTTAACGTTACCACAAGTTACTGAGATCCGGTACACCCAACAGCCAGGAGGCTCAACTGTGCACAGTTTGTGCTCTGAGGTTCCTTTTTATTCAAGTGACTTCAGGCTGACCAGGGGCGTAAAATAATCAGGGAATCACATACAGTCACATTTCTGTATACAAGGTCGTGATATAGCTCTGAGTGTTACAAAAAAATCTTACGATACTTGGTATTTTACCAAGAACCCCAGTCTTTGGAAACAAGTGTTAATAGGAAGGTTGTAGTTTAATCTGATAAAATGAACTGTTTCTCATCCATAACACTGACTTGCTGGATCTAAATTCAAATCCAAATTTTTGCCTTTTTTTTTTCTTTTTGGTTGGTTTTGTACATTTTTTGCATATTTGAAAGGAAGGTTTACAATTTAAAATAGTTATTTGGTTTCTGGAACTTATTTCAAGCTGGCTTGGAGCTTAAATAAATAGGAAAAATAGAATGGCAATAATGGAATTCAGAAGAAATAAAAGTGCTATTTAACCACCATGGGCTATATAAGCTCTAAACGGTATTTTGTCCCTTGTGTATTGATAAACTTGACTATAGAAAAAGAAAGTAGGGTTTCTACATTTAATATATTGACTACTCAGAACCCTCAATACTCTCAAAAGTGATCAAAAATAATAAAAGGGATGAGAGGAACAGTAGATTTTTACTTTATTTTCTAGCAGATGCACACAATCGATTGACTTTATCCACCACTCTCTCTGTCACATCTATTTTATTCAAGAAGGTTTTCTTTAGTATTTTCCATTTCATTCAACATTTTTGGCATAGTCTCTAATAATTTGTCCTGAAAAGGCAGTATTTGTGTTTTAACTGCAGCACAGAAAGGAAGTGTCTGTATTTGGAAAAAAGTTGGTTTTTTTTTTTAATATTATGTGAATAAAAATGTGTTTGCATGAATTATACCACCACAGAACAAATATTTGTATTAAAACCAGCTTACTTCCTGCCTCCACATGTATCTTTAATTCCTGCTGTGCCTGTCTCCAAAGCATATCTCCAAGAAATAACAGGTGTTTCCCTGAAATTTCCATCAGTAAAATCTTTTTTTTTTTTTTTTTTTTTTCCATTGCCCATTGCCCATAAAACCCAGAAGGCAGAGTGGCCCACGAGCAGTAACAGAAGACTGCTGCCATGCAGCTCTGAGCTGAGACGAAGGACAAGCGTGTTCCCACGTGTGTGCCCCGTATCCCACCTTGGGAAAACAGGATTCCAGCGCACCCATCGGTGAAACCAGAAGAAACTCATGACCTTCAGGTGGCTGAACCAGAGAACCTGCTCTAGCAGCACCCATGTTCAGGATTACAGTTACAGTGTCCTTCAGACAATACAGTGGAGGCTTGGAGAGCAAAGCTTCTGCCACATATCAGGGATGTTGTACATATCAGGTATGTCTGGCTGCTTAGCACCTGAACCTAATCCTTATCCAAAATGTTATGCCAGACAGACAGGAGCTGGCACCTGAGCAAGCTCATCTAAAGGGTGTCCCTAACCACATGTCATAACCTTTAGCCTTTTAATAAGCAGTGGTAAGTGGAGGAGATAGAAGGGGGAAAGTAAATATGACAAGGAACTTGATAATAAGCTGATTCTGGAGAGGCTGCTTATTAAATTGCTTCAAAATGATATAAACAGAGAAGGCACACCAGAGCCTTCCACTGATTAGGTTAAATTAATTTAAAACAGAAGCAAACGCTGCTTGTCTAGCAGCGTTAGTTACCTGGAAACACAGATAAACCCAAAACACGGGTTTCGAGGGCAGCAGGCAGTATAGCTGTTTTTTTCAGAAACATGGTCCTCATGGAAAAACACAAATTTGGAAACAGCTTTTATTAGCAGTAGTTAATAATATACTGAAATACAAATATACACTCAGTCTTTAACTGGATTTCATGGAATCAAGTCATGTAATATATATATGCACACATACATACGTAACTGGTGTGTAACTGCTGCTCAGTAATCTTTGATGTTTCTTTAAAAGTAACTTTTATGGAGGCAGGAGAGAGCTAGGAATGTATCTGTGCTGGCTGTCTAATCGGAGTTTCCTTAAGAGCCATCTGAGGCCGAACAGCTGAAGCTGCGATGGTTTAACGTTGCTGGCAGCAGCGTGATGACAAATCCCACACGTGCAGATCGCAGACCTGAACATGGGCACAGTAATTTCATGAACCTCCCTCCCATACACAAACCAGTCTCGTTTCCTTCTTAGCTTAACAATTTGAACACTCTCCAAGTGCCAAAAGCAGGACCAGATTCCTTCAGACCTGAACACATCCCTTCTGGCATGTGGCAATACAAGGACCAGCACCCTGCCTGTTTACTGCTGTGCTGCTTTGCACCCTTGGCCTCCTGATAGCCTTACCTGCAAGAGCCCTGGTGGTCTGGTCTCAAGAAAAAGTTCAGCAGCTTCCAGATTTTTAGACTGGCACAGCCAGGTCTACAAGTGCTTGAAAATCCTTGTTTGCATCCTATTAGCTAGCTAATTGACTTCAGAAAAGTTTTGCTATAGCCATGGCAAATAACGCTGCCTAAGAAACAACTTCTGGAGACGTGCCAAGCAGTCAGGATGCTTTCACATCTGGAAGGGGGAAAAAACAGTCACACACTACAGTGTTCCTTCCACATGCAGGCCTTTCGGGCACCACACGCATTGGCGCTCTGTGGTGAAAGCAAGCCCTGGTTCTGGGCTCAAATGAATCATCTTCCTATATTTTTAATGCATATGCTGTAGGGTTTCCCAGCACTGTGATTCAACAGGGGAAATGCTGTACATGAGGCAAAACCCTGGCACAAAAGCACTAGAGAGCTTCCTTACCAGAACAAACCCTCAAGGTGCAGTCCTGCACCAAACCAGAGCACCTGGCAGCTTGGCCCCAGCAGGCTGCAACCCCCGGCACTACCCCAGGTACCCAAACACACCTCAGCTGTCCCCGGTGGGATGAGGGGCTGCACCGTGATGCTGGACCCTCAATGGTGCTTTGGCAAGGCCCACTTGTACAGCCTGTCCCGTGGCAGAAGACTGGAATATGGAATGCCCCTTATTTTACATTAACTCCAAGGGAACAGCAGAATCTAAACCCGTATGTTCATCAGGCCTCATTTTTTACTTGTTTAGACTAACCAATCCTTTCAATGGTCTTAAGGCTCGCTGCCCTTTTGACAATTCCCGTGTGAAGCAAGCGAGTTACTGCAGTATTTCATTTAGATGTGGGACGGCAGCAGCAGCTGTTTCCACCGTGTCCATCTGGTAAACAGCAAATGCAGAAGTAACCACTGCCAGCGCAGCTCCACATGCTGTTATTTATTTATATAGCACCATTTCCAAGCGTTGTGGTGCTTAACAAAATTAAGCAGAACAAGCCACAAACAAACTGTGGCCATTCAGAAATGAGACAACTTCAAATCAGATTTTAAAACAGCAGCTGATCTCAGGGGAGAGACTTCATCATGAGGTGCATGACAATACGGTGCGATGTGGTGAAAGGAGAAGTCAGGAGCATTACAACTGCTGTGGGTTTGTACCTGGTGGTTTGAGAAGCCAGAAAGGAGTCAGGGCAAGGAAATGAACAAGTGGTCGGTGTTTTGCTCAAATGCCTGCACAAGCCCTGTCTGCACCGTCCTTCCATCTATGCCTGAGATCCTCCTCCAGACTATGCCACGTGCTCGGGGACTGGTGCTACCGGGGCAGGAGCACCACAGCACTCTGGGGGTCTCAAGGGGGTCTTGCCCTCTGTGCAGTGGCTTGTGCCGCAGCAAAACCTCCCACGGGGCAAAAAGGACCCAAGGCTGTCAAAGAGTCTCTGGGGCCAGCTTTTCTCATGAGTTTGGGATTCGCTTGCCTATGGTACTATGGTACTCCTTTTGCACATACAGGAAAAAAATTCACATTGCCTGTGTGCGTTCACAAGCGTGCTCAGCCAGGGGTCACAGGCTGGCGAGGGGTTGCAAGCTGCAGCTGCCAGCTCTGTCTCTGCAGTGCTAGGTGCGTGCTGCAGCAAGTGCTGGGACAGAAGCAGTGGCCTTCCAGAGCAGTGTGCTGCTGCTGGTGGAACCAAGGAACAAGCTGGGTTTTCTCCTGTGCAGGTTTAATGTTCACACAGCTATTGGTAAGGTACTGCAGACTGAACGTGACCCCAGACAAAAGTCACAAAGTGTCTAAAAGCCACACAATTCATCCTGGAAAAGAAAGGGAATGGGAAGGCTGCTTCAGATTCCCTAGAAAAGCAGCTTGGGAACATGCATTTGAACACTGTGCACTTGGAGAAAGGCACAGCTGTATTTTTTGGTGAGGACAGGAATAGGACAGGTGCATTATAGATGGATGGGAGAAGATAAAGGCTTCAGACATGCGCCAGTCTGACAGCTCATGCTTTGCAGCTGTCATGTCCAGAAAGAAAAAGAACTGTTACCAAACAAGAATGAACGGAGTTATAACTCCTCTCAGGACAAGGAATTCCTGGAGGCAGTGCTTTTGGCCAGGAGAGGCAATAGGGTGGCTTTCCGACAGCCACCTCAGCCCACGGAGCCTCCAGGCTCTGCTCTGGCCAGTGGAGGGGCAGCCACAGATGGCCACACTCTGTTTCTCTCATCCTCCGAGCAGCAGCGTGAAGCTCAGCTCTAAAAGCACGCCCTCAGTGCTGCACTGACAGCCCAAGATCGTGCCAAGTCTATCAAGCCGAGTGGGAGGACTGGAGTCGTTTCGAATCCCGTAACCACCGGGTTGCGGGGGGGAGCAAGACAGTCAGCTTCAGCCCTAATTCCGAGCACTTTCGGGTGCTACGTGGGGGAAAACGCGGCCCCATCCGGGCTCTGTGCGAGTATCAGCAGGCCCAACGGCGTGGGCCGGCAAGCAAATGGGCCCACGGCCCGCGGCTGGGCGGAAGGCGCCTGCAGATGTTGTGTGACGAAGTGGGGCCGGGCGCCCTGGCGCGCGCGGCTGCGATGTTTGGGGAGCAACAAGGGTTGCTAGAGGAGACAGAGCCCGCTCCGGCGTCCAGGGCGCGTTGCTGCGCGACACGGGGAACACTTCCCAAACCAAACAATGCCAGGCCTGCTGGTCCCCAGCGCATGCCGCCAGGGCAAGAGCGCACTAAATATGTCAGCGGGTATTTTCAGAAGCCTGGGGAGGATCGACAAATAATGCTCTTTGCTATAGTAACTGAGCAGGGGGAGGACTCGGGGGCCTGGGGGTGTGTGTTAGGTGTTCGATTGTTTTGTTGTGTTTTTTTTTGTTGTTGTTTTTTAAAAAAAAAATCTTTTTTTTTTTCAAAGTAAACACATTTAGAACTCTTTAAAACAAACACCCAGGAAAGGAACTTTTTAAAAAATTTCGTTTTTCCAAATGTTATTAACCTCTTTAAGAAAGGGTAACAAGCAGCCCTCCCCCAGGGCTTGCTGCACAGGGAAGCCCCACACAGGCACCCCATGGAAACAGCTACCCAGACAGACAAACCGCAGCATTTCTCTGGCTTTTTTTTTTTCCTCCGCTTATTTGTAGAGTCCTATAAATTTCCCAGGAGAACTGGTGATCCCTTTCAAGGGAGATGCAGCTGGCTTAGGGCAGGTTTGCTTTTTGTTGTGGTACCTGGGGGTCCTGGAGTCCTCAGGATATCAGCACTGAGAGTCAGCTCTGGTTTGATGGAGAGGAGAAACTCACCTGAAAGATTTTTCTTCTCATTCCATGAGCACAGGGAACTAATTTAAATTAATTACTTCCCATTTTTTAAATTAAAATTTGAGGCAACTAATCACAAGAAAAAATTAAAAACCACAGGAATTTAAGGGAGAGCTTACACCCTATAGAAATAAAGACTTTTGTTGGGCTGGTGGAAACGAGTCATTGTCCTGAGCACAGTGGTATGATCTAAAACAGAAAAGTTCTGCTGGGCTTGCTAATCATCATTAAGGATATGCACTGCTGTCATAGTCTCCCAAATTCAATAGGAACAGAATTGGGGCAGAATTTGTCCCTCCTACTTTTAAATTTAAGCCTGGGCACAGGCATCCCGTCAGCTCACCTTCAAATGATTAGTGCTAAACATTATCACTGCAGTAAGTGCAGGGTGCTGTCAGTGTCTCCTTTGTGCCAGTTTCTCTGGTCTGTATCTCCTACCAGCACAGTCCAGGGCACTGCAGCAGGCCTGCAGGAAGGTGCTCACTTCTCTGAGGCAGATGGCACGAAAAGCACAAATCACCTGTCCATTGGATTTAAGAGGTGTTCTAGTACTGAGTACTTTCTATAAGGTCTTCTGGAAATTCTGTTCTTTATTGCAGGATTTGATTTTCAAACTATGGCTGACTTCAGCCGCCAAAGCACTCCTCAGTCTTCTAGCAGGCGACTGCATTTATCATTTATCTCCTCCTCAGAGGCAGTCACAGGCCTCCTGCTCTGCAGAAGGGGAGGCCCCAGAACATTTTGGAGCATTTTGGAACAGGCTAGTGATCTTGTGCTCATGATGCTCAGAGTGGCATTCAACAGAGAGCAGCGGCTCATGCAAGAGCCAGTAGCTGAGCACAGCTTGGCACCTTAAAAATGACAACTGAAAACTAAGAAACATCAGTACTTGAAGCATCTCCCCAGCAAAGCAACAGAATGCACATCATTTGCAGCGATTTGAGGTGAAATGGTAGCATTTACACTCATTATGAAAAGTAAACTCCTTGACACTATCCTCTTCCGTATCTATTGCCTTATGGTAGACTTCAGTCTCCAAGCTGCATGAGATACAGTTAAAAGACGCCTTAACGTTGTGACCTTTGGCCAAGTAAAGGACTTCCACAGATGATTCTGGCTAAGAGGAACATCTCTGCCACGACAGTGGGGCAAGCACAGATGACCAGAACCAACCTCCTGATACTTCCAGTCCCATTGAAACGCCAGTGAGGCTCACCAGAATCTGCTGTCTAAGACCCTGCTGCCCCTTGGTCTTTCCACCAAAATTACCAGAGCGATCTCTTGGCTGGTGTTAGCCCAGGTCCTATCAACTCAGAGCGCAGGAGGCTCGCTGCCATGAAAGAGCAACTGTTCTTACTCCTTATTAAGATGGGCAAACTAAGTCCAAGACTTTTCTCTTTCCACTCCTTTCTGATAAGTGTCCTCATTCCTGCCTTTAATATGCTAAAAAGTTACTCTGGGATGAGGAAAATACATTAACATTGAGAGCTGACACCTCTCTTATCGCAAGTGGGGGGGCGGGGGGGTTACAGCTTCAGTTTCGGTAGTCCTGTTACTCCCACAGAGCTGTACCTGCCAGGAAGAAGCTTCAGGCTTTCTAACTTTTACTTAAAACATCACAAAGAACCCAATTTCACTATTTAAACAGTCAGTCTTCCTAATTTTTATCTCCTAGTGGTTTTTAATACAGCCTTATAGTCCTGGGGATTTCTGGCCTCATGTAGGAGGGGGGGTTATTCACAATCATGTACTAGGTGAACTTCCTTTCCTATCCCCCAAAGGATCCTTCTACTTTTGCTTTCCAGAAAATGAAACCCACATCCACTTCTTGTGATGCTGGAAGAGCTAAGTGTGACTGCAGATGCTATTTCCAGTCTATAGAGCATTTACTGCCTGTGCTGAGCAGTATATTGAGGAGACCATGAAATTTTAATGATCTACAGACTGCTGGAGATACAGTCTTAAATAGAAGGAAAATGTCGATTTGAGAGGTTTTTGCCCATTCCATCTCCAGAAACCATACAAAACTTTAACACCTCCCTTTAGCTAAAGCTTTCCAAGTAACACTTGAAAAACTGAAAAGGAAAAACAGATGGGGGCAGGGGAGCAGCTGGTGATGATCCCACAGAGCTAAAATATCCATTAGTGGTAAATTCCACCACCTCCTCCCCCTCCAAAAACCCAAGTGCATGGGTCGGATTCCACCCGCGAGCCGAGAACCCAGCTCCAGCCACCCTCACCCAGAGAGGCCTTTTGATTCTCCTGCTTGTCTCGGCGGCTGCTAGGCAACCCATGCAGCAGCGCTGCTCATATGCATTAACTAGTATTTCATTCCTTTCCCCTTTTCCGACAAAAAGGCAGTAACCTCAATTCCCAGCAGACTGTTCTCACTCCAAAGCCAATGCTGGCTGAGCTCGGCTGGAAACGGAGGCAGAGCCACGGAGGAGTTGAGGACACCCAGGTTACTCAGCCCCGCGGGATGCTCTCGATGCAGGAGCTTTGCGCTTCACGGGGTTTCCAGCACCCAGCACTAGCTCCCTATCCCGAGCGCCCTCGTTTTTGGTGTGCCAGGAGATGCAGCCACCCTCTGGGGGTAATGGCCTCTCCGTGCAGGGACTTCCAAACCCTTGTTTCAGTTTTGTGCCCAGAGTGAAGGGGGACAAACATCCCCGCTGCTTCTGCTGCACAGTGCCGTGAAAGAAGAGCTTCATGTTAAAACATGGAAAGATGTCTGTCCTTCAGGGCTTGTAGCATTCTGTGTGATGATAAAGCCCTCATTTTGCCAAGACAAGGCTGTAAAGCAGGGGAGGCAGAAGCAATGCAGTTGCCCTGTCCAAGTGAAAGCTAAGGTAGAACTTGACAGATGACAAGGAGACTGGACCCTGAACCAGTTCTGCTACCATTTGGCAAGCATCATCTCCACAAAAGGCAACTTTTCTGGAGACTTCGGTAGATATTTTGCTTGGGAAAAAAAAAAAAAAATCAAAACTGTGACAGGACAAAAGAAGGTAGGTAGCAGTTGCCAGCATTCAGAAGTGGCAGGGGGAGATGCTTCAGGTCAGCAAAAAAACCTGGGAGACTTACTGCTCAAAGTCAACCATACAGCTTGTCATCATAGCACAGCTTGGGTTGGAAGGGACCTCATTCATCACTCCGTTCTAACCCCCTTGCCACAGGCAGGGACACCAACCATAAGATCAGGTTGCTCAGGGACTCATCTAACCTCACCTCCAGGGATGGGGCATCCACAACCTATCTGGGCAACCTGTTCCAGTACCTCACCACCACCCTCACAGCTTCACAGTGAACAGAAAGCATCGATATAACAAAAATAGGGTAACACCTCCTGGAGGACACAACACTAACATGGGAGGCACTCTCCAAATTACTTGGCAATTTGGATTTAAGCATCTCGTATCTGAAGAGCAAAAAAGTGTGAACAGTCTTAGGGCAAGAATATTTTATGCCATTATGTGAGCCATCAAAAACCAAGCAGTAGTAATATAAAAAGTCTCGTCTAAGTTTCTTTCATCCCTCTCTACTAGGATACCTCCCAAGTCCAAACAGGATCACAAGACCATGCCTCTACCAATAACTAGCCCAGCTCCTCCCTTCCTTCCCCAAAGCATGCATGCGTGTGCACGCAGGAGAAACGGGGCTGCTAGAAACCAGGGAACTGCAGCTCCTGAACCAACAGCAGCATTACTTTCATTTACTTTCACTGACTCTTCCCCAGCTGTGGTAGGTATTTTAAGTGTTCTGTGTGTATGTCCAGCTTGATCAGCAGTGCAGTAAGGGGATCTAGAAGGCTGGCATTTGAAGAGAGCCTCAGCATACACTCTGCCAAGGGATTGTGCCCCTCTGGGGGGGCTGTCCCCCACCACACAACACCAAGATCAACACATCCTGTTTCTGAGAGCTTGGCCCCAAACTTAGCGATGCTCCTGGATCAGGAGCGGCTGCCAGAACAACCCATCATAGCAGATGAAGGTGCTGCTAAGGACAATGATATCTCAGGAAGAGTGAATGCCAACAAATTTTCACCTGCAAGGCGAGGGTATGGCAAGGAGCAGCCTGCACACAGCTGCTGCCCTGGAACCAGAGCACTCTTCAAGCCCAGGGACATTTCTGAGTAATTACCAAACCTTAAGATCCATTATGATGTTAATTTGCTGGCTAGCTTTGCAGGGAACTGTAATTAGATGTTGTGTAGCTCTGATACAAAGTGGGAGGAATGCTAGGAATGCCAGAGCTTACAAACTGGGCAGCAGCAGGCTGGAGCAGAGCCCACGCAGGGATGGTGAGGAGCCCACACAGGGAAGGTGAGGAGTCCATGCACACTTCCAGCACCTCCAGAGCTGGGAAAGGATCCCAGGCACAAGGCCTGCTCTCCACCCAGCTCCCCGGGTGCACAAAGGCCCCACTGCAGCCACAGCACCAGAGGTGAGCAAGGCAAGGAGGGCATCAGGTGTGCTGAGCTTTAATCCTTGTTCTCCTCCCCACATGGGTACCACTCCATCTCCTACTTCACATTTCGTCATTCCAAACCAAGAAAGTAGGATCCGCCTTAACCGAGAGCATCTTACTGATTTATGTCACTAGCCTCATTCAGGTTTTCAGGCTAGACGTTTTAATAGAAGCCAGACAGAAAATGTTTGTTTTTCAAATTATGAGACATTTTCAGGGCTGGGGCGGCACTTGTAAGCAACAATAGTGGCCTACAGATGAGGATGACAAAACCTTTTAAAATTAAAACAAATTTCTTTACACACAATGACTGCCGATTTCACAATTAAGAGACGCAATAATGGCTATTTTTTTAAATAAAAAAATAGTAGTGTCACAGCACATTTGGAACCACAAGCAGCCATCATTTCATTTCTGAAACATACCTATTAAAAGGGCTGCTAGATGTGATATAAATTTTCTTCCATAAAATGAATTGATTAAATAAAAACTAAATTGAAGACCCTACAGCTCTGTAACAGTAAACTTCGTGTAACAGTTTTGCAATTTGCAGATGGAAGCATGGAATAGTTTATTCATTTGGAGTCTAATGCAAGTAACTAATTACTCTGCAAAATAATATTCTTTAAACCATCAACAGCATCTAAATTAGGCAAGGGTGGAAAAACACATCTATTTCCTCTAAAAAGGAAAGCTGTCAGCTCTGAGAACAGAGTAACTACCCTCCTAAGGCCAAAGAATCAGCATAGCAAATGCCAATTAAAAAAAAAAAATACACAGCAACATTTGCACGGAGGAGTTTTCTAAGAATACTTTTTCAGTCAAAAATACTAACAGCACTGTACAAAGGAGAAAAAAAAAGGCAAAAAAGCAGAGTGAGAAACAATATCACAAGCATCAGCATCTTCTCCTGGAAGAATGCATGGGGAGTTGGATCAACCTGACAAAGGCAAGTTACTGCCCGCAAGACACAGTGGTTGTGACATCTCCTTGTTCTTATTTAATGGATGTTTCAATGGTGACAGCCTGCTGTACTTGTTCGCTCAGGCTCAGTTTAAGTGGTGACAGATGCCCAGAGTTGGCTGAGGGTCCCTCCTGTGCCACCAAACGTCCACATGCACGTCACCAGCAGCCACCTAACCAATAGCCAGAATGTTCTTAGTCCCCTGTCATGAAACCCCCCAGATTTTTATTCTTAAAACGAATGAGATGGCCACTGTGGGGGACGAATCAGGGCTCCTGAAGGAATACGGAGCTGCCTCGGCTAGCCAGATGTTTGCAAATTCACATAAAGAGCCTAGTTAACAGTTCAAGGATTAATGAAATTTGTTATTGTTGTAAGCAAGGTCAGTCTCCCTTGCAGACACCACAGCTTAGGAGACTTTTGTATCAAAACTGGATAAAGCAAGAGTAGCTCCTTTCTTACTGGAACAATAAGGGAGGTGCAAAGATGCTGTCTGAGCTGCAGCACCTGGAAACCAAAGCCTACAGAAGCACAAGCTGAACAGTGCGGTCTGAAGCATCCTCCAGAGCTGCTTGAAGCACTCACCCATGCTGTTTTTTTTTTTTTTTTTTTTTTTTTTTTTTAAGCAAAAAGCACATGGCAGAAAATAGTGAATTGCTCTGAGTATTCAGTGGCAACTCTGCCCCTATTCTACTGCAAAGAACCATGAAGATTTGTCATTAAATGGAGAGGGAGATCAGTTTGAGACATTAGGAGTCAAGATCCTGCTCCTCTGTGGGGGCTGGTAAGCTTTCAATGGATTTTTTCAATAGGAGAGATTGCACAGGTGGCTTGATTAAATCACCTCAGACTGATTCTCCTGTCTAAACTGTGCAGCTTAAAAAGCATCAAAGGGATCAGTCAGCATTCACATCTTCCAGTGGTATTGAGCATTTACTTTTTTTCTTTTTAAATTATGAATTGTTTAGCTATTGACCCATTACTGCTCTCCACCATTTTTTCTGTCATTAACTGAATTGCATAAAACCAGGCTTTAAAAAGCAAACCAGAAGGTATGTGATAACACTAATCTCCCCATATTCTTCCTATTTGCAGCTTTCATCCCCAACAAGACAGAGGGGAAAGAAAAACACCTAGGAAAGGCAGAGAGGACAGGTTGAGGAGCATTAACTGTGGACTACTTTTGGCACTGCCAGATGAAACTCATTTGTTCTGTTACTCAAAGCATGGGGCTGGGGTTTCTACAGCATCCATACTTGACCCTTTCGTACTCCCTGACTCATAGGTCTCTCATGCGCTATGATCCAAAGGTATTTACAAGACAAACGTGCTTCAAACAACTTGACGCATTTTCAAAAAGCTTGCAATACCTCTTGGAGAGAGCCTCAGTGAGGCAGGTAGCCAGTAAGGACCACTGCACTGCCAATTTTAAAAGCAGGATGATTTGCACCCTTAAAAAGCAATTAACCTGTTCTGGCTCATTTATTTATTGAGAAGAGATTCGGGTGGGGAAGAGAGGGAAGAGTTTCTTTGCTGCAACCAGATGGAATTCCAAATCTAGACAGATAAGTCAGTGAGCTAAGGGGAAGATGTCAAAACATGCTTTCCATTAATGTAATAGCAGAAAGCACCACTGGTTTCAGATACTGTATACAAACAATTACTGTTCTGCTAACAGAATCCATGCCAATACAAGAGATTTTATACCCATAGTTAGTTTAAACTAACAGCAACAGAGTTGTAAGTCAGCAATAAGGTATTTTATTCTTAAATATTTGCTTGGGATGCTACTTGACTTCAGTCAAAATAAACTTTAGCAAACGATATGTTACATGATCCCACCTGCCTGTTTCAAAGGAAAAAAAAAAAAGTAGATTTTGTTATTTCTGAATTTTCAGGTTCAGCCTTCTGAAACGGGAAGCTCAGGTTCTGTTCTTGTTTAGCATGTTGTAAATCAGAACCGAATGGATTTAGTTCAGTGCTACAGGTCAGAGAAATACATCCAGTAAAGACATTAATGGCATATATATATTTAAATCAAGTATGACAATTTTCTTTGTGGAGTTCTACTTACTGCAGATGGAGGAAAAAAAAGACACCAGCGTCTCCCTACATCTGCACTTAAATTGCTGAAGCAAAAAGGACTCCAGTAGAACTAATGCAAACTGTAATGCATATTATTTTTTTCTGTCCCACGATAGCTACACGCCAAAAAAGTCAGCTAACTGAACGGCCAACGTTGACATGAAGCTTTTGAGGGCTCTTTCAAAGGCACAATTCAAATAACAGACTCAAAAGATACCACAAGCAGTTTGTCTGAAGTTCACAAAAGACATTGTTGTGTCTGTCTCAGATACAGTTGCAGCAATGATGCTTGAAGCCATTTGCGAGGAACAACAACAACAAAATCATGTCTGCAGCCTTGATCTCCAGTTCTGCGAGAGCACACACACGTGTGTCCCAGTGAGAGCTTTGTTTGTACTTCTGCAGTGAGAAAACACTCACTGTTGTTACAAACTCATGAAAAGGCACCAGCACAGAGATTAGTTTTCAACACACTGTTGTCTCAGAGGAATAGCACAGTCAATGCACTGTACCCAGCCGAGTAAGATTTCTGCGGGGCAGAGAGTAGGGCAGGCTTAAAACTAAAATCCTCTGTTACAACATTTTTAGACCCACCTATTGTTGCATACCTTCTGTAACTGATCCTGAATTTTCCATTCATCAGCACATGCTACTGCTGATTTGGGGGAAGATGATGCTTCTAAGGAAAAGACAGTAGGCTCAACGCTTTTCTGAATTTTTTGGTACAAGCTACCAATGTTAATAGACCTAAGAAAAAGGTATGAAAATTATTTCATAAATGCCACAGGCTATCAATTCTTACCATCACTCAATTCACTGTGAGCCTAGGATGGCTACAAGCCAGAACTATAAAACAGAAATATATCCATACACAATTTACTTTTCTCCAACAGAAGCATCACGTAACGTTCAGGCTAATCACACAATTCAATCCTCATATATGAAGAAACCAGTTAGAAACTGGCAAGATGCATTCACACCATGAAACATTTTGTCATCTAACATCAGAATGTAAATTCAACCAAGTAGCTGCCAAAATAAAAGCTATGACAAAAATTCCTTAATAATAGACTAATAAGAGACTCATCACCAAAGTATTAGGTAATTCTTCAGGGAACATGAATAAGAATTTTAATGTATGATGTATTGATTTAGTTATTTGGTGGTACTTAAGAAAAGAGCTTGAGTTTTAAGGACAAGAGGTTAGAATACAGCTGTAAAAATTCAATCCCCAACATAAATCGTCTCTTGAAATGTGCAAAGAGAGGGAGTTTCACTGAAACTCTTGTGTTTCGCATCAGATACTGCAGAGCAGCATAGGACAGAGTTTTAGCTCTACTATAGATCATGCTCCCAAACATTTTTGTTCAAAAGTTTACTTTTTGAATGCACTCTACAAAATGTGCTCATTTGGATTATAAAACAAGCTGGAGAATCATAATACTGGAGACACCTGAGCAAAAACTTGCCCGATCACTCAGCTCCCCAGAAGCATGTCTCAAATTAAGGAATTTCTAAGTTCTCTCCTGTCCCGCCCTCTGAGTTTTCAAGACTGAAACATGACTCTGAGTGTGGTTTCAGCATCTTTACCAGCTAGCACCCTGCAACACCTCCAGCCCTCTGACAAGGGAAGAGCAAAGTGGGCAGTCGCAGCCTCCAAGCAGGTGCTTCTCATGGATAGCAGCTCCCACACAGACGAGGGGAGCCAAAAAGGCAGCAATTGCACCAAGCACTACTCAAAGGAGGACATGGAGCAGCCACAGCTGGGTTAGGTCACTCCTCTGCTCTCAGTGTCCTCATGGCAAAGGCAAGGGTTTCTGCACAAAATATCCTGAAAGGGCATGAAGCAAAGCAATAATGACACCACCGAAAAAAATGCATGTTTGATTTTGATCAGTGAGTAAAGCAGCAATCATTTGAGGACTTCAAAGCACTCTACAAATATTAATTCTTCCAAGACTATTCATCTCAACTTTCTGGCTCCCAGAAAAACACAGGTATTGATTTTTTTCCCTAATGCAAAATGGAAATGAAAGCAGAGCAATCGAAGCAGAGAGCTGCTCGATCAGAGATAAAATTCATGCCCCACAGCACAGGGAGCCCCAGGGGGCACAGGGCTCCCATGGAAAGCCAGCAAAGACCGTGTCTCAAGGCAAGGAGATGCACCAGAAACAAGGAAGCAGCACACTTCATTGAAGCTTATTTTGGAGCTATGCTATAATTTATACATATGTTTGTATACATATTTTTAAATAGATCTCTACACATAGACATACAAATATAGCTCCAGTGTCTGAATTAACACATGGAGAGATTTTGTTGACAGACGTACCCTCAGATATTTTAATATTAAAAGTGTTTACTTTCAGTCCGCATTAAGGTAGAGATGATTAGCACTTTTTACACATGAGCTATGAAGACATGGTACCTGTGGAAATAAAGTCAAAGAACATTTCCCTGCAGGGCAACAGTAGGGGATTTAAAAACTCTGAAGCATTACAGTAAGGTGCAGAGTGTTTTTCCAGGTGTTTGCAGCCAGGAAACATGCAGATAACTAACTGGTCCACAGCTTGCATTTGAAAGACTTGCCCCACTGCCCCATAACCCAGGGCAGCAGACAATGGAACAAGCAGAAGGGCATTGCCTAGCCCTTACTCTAGTGTCCCCAGGGGGACATTAAGAACTAGAAATACCAGCTCCCAAAAAATAAACTCCAAAATCAGGGTCTGCAGTTTATTAAGCACTGACACCACAGCTCCCTTGTCTGTGTGTTTCCACCCCGCGGGTAAGGGAGGGCATTTGCTCTCAGCAGAGCAGATACCTGGCAGGGTTCTGTATCTCAGCAACCCTAAAGATCCTCCACATTCTGCAGGCCAGCACTCGAAGACACATTGGGCTTTTCCCTGGTAACCAAAGGCTGTGGCTACAGCCATTCCCCCCAACAAGCAGGAGGATTACGCAGCAGGCAGCAGATGAGGCACAGCACTGGAATGTCTTGGACAGGGCCTGCAGCAGGAGGTTGCTGCGACCAGAGCACACTGCCAGCACGAAATCTTTAACCCCCATATTTTCGTAAAACAATCTTTCCTCTGCCTGTATCAGCACTTTGGGGCAGAGACCGACCGCATTGTACCTCTTGCAGCACTCCAAATAATGTATTTGCAGTTTACACTGTGGTTCCTTATAACAGCTCAAACACTAATGATTTTTAATTGGTATTAGAGAAGAAATCTGAAAGAAGCTACATTTCCTTAGTGCCCCTACTTCAAGCCAGATTATGTTGTAGACCAACTCTGAGGTTTACCTGGATACTGAAATCCTGAGAACACAGAGAACACAGTTTATTAAATGCTACAGAAATGTTGAATCCACTTTTTTATTATTTAGGAAAAAAAGTGTTTTCTTTAAGTTCTACACAACAGCTAGATTGGGAAGAATGAAAGTGTCAAAACCAGCAGTGGCAATAGTCAAAAAGCACTTTTGGTGCCCCTGTATAACTTGAAACAGAAATTATCTGTCTTTAAACTCCTTACCTTACACAATTGTCTCTCATGTTTGCAGCATACCAGACAATACTCCAAAATGTCAATGCACGTTTGTCAGCACTGCAAGCAGAAGCCCCGACCACCCAGCAGCTCCTATCTGGTAAATGTTTTCTGGTCAAGGTGTCAGGAGCAATCTCATGGAAGATATAGGAGACATTTTCCCTCAAGGAGGAACACCTACACCAACAGACCTCTGGGCTAAGCCACAAGCAGGAACAGCCTCTAGTTATACAATGCCCAGCTCCAGTCAGGGTGCTGCAGGTTGTTAGCCTCAGCAAGTGAAGGTAACAGAGGTGGCACCTAGAATTAACGGAGAGAAAGCTGCATTCTGAGTTCAAACAACCGTGGAAGACAGATCACTCTTTCTTCAAGCGTTTTAAGACCTGGGTGAGAGACTTCACTTCTCTGATGAGTGCAAGTCTTCTGAATAATGCCAAGCATCTACCACACTAAAAGGAATAAATATTTGCTAGGAAGAGGTAAGCTCTGAAGATTAGCTGGGTGACAAGAAGCCAGTATTTCCCTTATGGTCTGTACTGTGAAAGAAAGATTTCCTCCCATGATTGGTCATTTAAGGTCATGACTATTTGAAAAGATCCACATTTCATGTTCTTCTGGGGGGGGTGAAGGCAGAAGATTAAACATCACATAAAATATTTTGTTTAAATGCAAAGACTGAAGACAAATTAGAGAGAACTGGTCCATTTGCACTTACCCACATCTGCCCCAGTGTTTCACATCCTAGAGCTGGATTTCAGTTTGAGTTTTGGCTGTACCTTCCAGACCGCTCAGGGTGGGAGGGAAGAGAGAGAAGATATCCAAGCACAGAGCAGGGGGGTTACACTCAGAATGTTACTAAACTCTTGCCTTCTCTTGCACAGTTTTGAGTATTACCTGTCTCCATGAAGTTCCTTTTTCTAAAGCATGTTGCACTCCCAGCATCCCAGACACCCTCCAAAAGGGATTAGAAGAAATAAAATAACTAATGCAATTCCCCAGACAAGTTGAATGTTTGACCAGCTCTATGTGTTTAGTCAGAAACTATCCTGAATAGTTGCAGGGTTGTCATGACAGCAATGGGATCTTAAGCTAATACTAAAGAACAACCTAAAAATGACTAACCAGAGGGCAGCTAGAGGAAATCGCTCGTTACTCTTCAGTTACTTGCTTATAATCATTCCACCTGCACTTTTTCCTTTTTCCCCCTTTCTTTGATGTTTCTTGTCAGTCTTCACTAATGACATCTCCAAAGGAAGGAGCACCCGTAATTACATGTTCAGTTCAGTGGGGGCCTTGACTTGCATTAACCTTGAAGACCCACCAGCCACGTGATCTCAGTGCTTCACGGGCAATACTCCTGAACAACTGATGCATCACCACATAGGAGCAGTGTTGATTTCATCTTAGCACTTCCAAACAAGCTGGGCACTTAAAAAAAAAAACAGCGCTGGAGACAGAACCCCCTTCCTTCACACCCAGATTCACTCATGCCCCAGGGACTTCACTTATCTGTAGCACGCCAGCCGAGGAGACACGTGTGGATTTGCAGCATGCCTGCCGGTGCACACACGTGTTCAGCTCCAACAGGAAGGGAAAAACACACACTCCAAAGGTGCACAGGAAAAATGGTAACCATAAATCTCTTCTCTAAAAGAGAAGGGGAAAATACAGTTTCCCTCAGCAGACACCGCGAGCCACCACTGCTGTTGCCTCACAGGGGATGCAAAAAAAAAAAAAAAAAAAAAAAATCTCAGCATGTATGCAGCAAGCTACAGAAAGCTGTGTAGCAGCAGCTGGGCCAGCAGGACAGCCCCTGGGCAGCGGCACCCACAGAAGCATCCGTGCCTCCTGGTTTTGCTCTGCTTCTGCTCGTGACTGGCCAGGAGTCTCTCCGCTTCCCCTGACAGCATGGGGAAGGTGTCTGTCATTGGCCCTTCCTCCCCTCTGGTGATTCCTACCTGTCTTCCAGTATTTTCTGTTTAACAACTAGAGGATTTGTAAAGAACAGATAGCCCAAAGAAGTTGGGCTAAGTCATCACTGAGCCACAGAAGGCAGGGGCATGCTGATCTTCACAGCGTGCTGTCATTTGTCCTCGTGTGGGCCAGCAGTCCTGCACACGAAGGCAGAGAAGAACCACCTTGAACAGAAGGAACAATTTGTGGAGACTGGACACTTACAACGCCAACCACCAAAATGACGTGTTGGTGCAGGGTATGGCCAGTTGGTAAAATTCCTCCTCCCATGCTGAGGATTTCCTTCAGCAGTATTGATTTGGGACAAGGAAAGAAAGAAGCTGATTCTTTTTTGTATTTGCTTATATAAAGTCCTTGCTGGCACAGCATCCTGTGACCCCTATTTCTTTGAAAGCAACTGCAACCTCCAGTTGCTAATCTCATTCAAAGCCCTGTCGCTGTGACACTTTCATACTATGCTGAGACTTCTAAGCCATTTGTTAAATTCAGAAAAAGAAATTCTTAATTTCTTAGTAGAAATCTCATTTCAAAAAAAGAAAATATACTCAGCATTTGCCTTTAAATTACTTTTCAAATGTCTTCATTTGGCAATTCTACAGCTCTTAAATCCTGTAGAACACCAGATTAACAAAAACAAAACCAGTCATAAAGTTTGGGAAGAGGCTTGCTCCTCCTGCACTTCAGTGTTCTTGTAAACATAGTGCTGGACAGAGGCTGCTGTACCCCCCGGATCATAAGTGAGCACAGAGATCATTGGAAGAGGAAGACTTTCAGTCATTGACATGAAGCCACATGTCTACACACAGCCAAATGTTATTCTAACAAGTTGGCTGAACTATGCAAATTTTAACTTTTCTAGTCCTTGCTTTAGCTGAGTGAATCACAAAGACAGCAATCTTTCATAAAAAGATGACCCAAAGCTGAAGGCATTGGTTCTTATCCCTCGATCCCAACTGGAAGCGGTTTTTGTACGATGTGCATTGAATAACTGCCTCTATGCTTTCTGCGATGCGAAAAGTGCTTAACTGCAGGCAGTACAGGAAGAAGCCCCGCGTGTGCTCCAAGTCCCAGAAGCACAGCCCCGGAGCTGGGGGCTGCGTGCCCGTGCTCCTCTCACAGGGCGCGCAGTTAGGACACCGTGTTGCTCCAGCTGGCTGCCAGCCCGGCCGTAACCGTGCTGGCATTTGTTCCATGGGAGAGACTGGGGGGGGGGTATGGATGCTGGTTTAAATAGAAGCCCTGGCCCAGAAGGCGGGTGGTAAGATAAGCCTGTTGAATCAGCACTGCCCTCCCCGTTCTGTGACTCTGCACACTGCGGGTGCGCTTCAATTTCAAGTGCTAAAACTGAACGAGGGAAACAGGCGAGGATGCAATACATGGGCTTGGGTTATAGGCTTGTATTAAAAGCAAAACCATGTTCTGATTAAACTTAACAGCTGTCAATGGTCCAAAGTGTGTTACAAGTACGAGACTATTTAAAGACAATGACTAGCGCCATCTATTTTACTTTGACAGAGCTAGGAAAAGTGACACTTATTAACCACTGACTGAAGCTCTAAATTTATGTCAGCTCTGAAAATGTTTTTGTCACAAAAAGGTAGAGTAATAACAAGTGCAGAAGTAACTTTTAGTGGCAATGAATACACTTAACTGAAAAAGCACAAGAGCTGAACCTCTTGGAGCAGGTCCAGAGGAGGCCGTAGGGATGCTCAGGGGCTGGAGCAGCTCTACTACGAGGACAGGATGGAAAGAGAAGGCTCCTGGGAGACCTCACAGCAGCCTGCCAGTGCCTAAAGGGGCTGCAGGAGACATGGGGAGGGACTCTGTGTCAGGGGGTGTAGGGATAGGACAAGGGGGGGGGGGGTGGCTTGAAATGAAAAGAGGGGAGATTTAGATCAGATAGAAGGAAGAAATTCTTTCCTCTGAGGGCAGTGAGGCCCTGGCTGAGGCTGCCCCAAGGAGCTGTGGGTGCCCCATCCCTGGCAGTGCCCAAGGCCAGGCTGGATGGGTCTGGGGGCAGCCTGGGCTGTTGGGGGGTCATGCCCATGGCAGAGGTGGGATGGGGTGGGCTTCGAGGTCCCTTCCAACCATTCTATGATTCCTAATTTGCCAAGAGAGAGCAAGGATACACAACAGCTGTTTACTTCATTGGAGGCAATACCTGTTCACGTCTTCATGGATTACAGCCCTAAATTACAATTTCATATTTACACAGGCAAAAGGATAGAGCAAGTGCATTTCAGATATACGCACAGATACACATGTAACACGTAATTTAACACTGACTCTGAGGACCTTGCTCGGCCTCAGGCCTTGGCAAAGGAACCCCTTTCCCTTTCTTCCCCTCTGCAGGTGACTCAACAGGGCATGTTGTGCCAAGCTACCTCACAAGGATGGGCCTCAATCTACACATCCGACATACAAATTTACGTGACAAACACACAAAACACTCTTTGAGAAGGCAGATCACAGGGTGAGGCTGAAGCCCAGCCTTGGGATTTTGCGCTCCATCTTGGGCCATTCCACAGGGAACAGAGCTAGAAGGCAGGGTCCCAGCACGGGGACATGGTACTATGAGAAGAATTCATGAGATGCAAATGGCACAGCAGGGAAATGCAAAGCAGGGACTGCCTGTGGGAGTCCCATGTGAAGTTTGACAGACTTGGCTCTTACATTCCTCTGTAGCACTGGATGTTCCTTATCACCACCTCTGAATTCATTGGTATCATTCCCATTTTGCAGAAAGCAAGTAGGGACAAAGAAATTCCAGTTGTCAACCCTCACTTGCTTTTGCGTGTTTTCAGCCGTCGGGCCAAGATCTTGCAATTACACGAGAATCCTAGCTTCCCTTTGAAAAGATGAGCATTTCCAAACCCTGCTGGTACAGGTACAGCTTTGAGAACCTGTACTCTAAAGACTTAAACCTAAAAACAGAGCACAAACACAACATTAGCCACCAAAAGGCAAACGCAAAATGCCCCACAGAATTCAAACAAATCTCAGGTCCCTTGGTACAGCAATACCAAGATGGCAAGAATCAGCTTTTTCTTTTTCCTCTTTTTAAATACGATTTCCAAAATGAAACAGGGTAGCGCTGTGGGAACCACCACACCAGCCCTGCTGTCAGGTATCCACCACCACAATTTGGTCCCATGAGCGTGGCTTTCCCTCACCTGCCTTTGGCCATCTGGAGGTCAGACAGGAAGCTTTGCCCACCCTAGGCTTCCTCAAAGAGTGGGACAGGCACCTTGGCCTTGGCCAACCCGAGCCATCTTCAAACAGATAACCATGAGAAAAGCCTTCTGAGATGCCTCCTCCACACACCAGCAGCCTTCCACTAGGCAAAGAACTTGAAAACAGTTCTTGAAAACCCAAGACCAGAGAAAATTCAACTTAAACCAACTGAAGCAAACCCCCTCAGAAAGTCTGAGTGGAGGCGCAGAATGAACCCTGGTGCGGGGGAGACAAAGTTTTATATTTTGACTGAAGTCATTTCCCCTCCCAGACCAGAGATTGCTGCGTATTCTCAATTTATTTGTAGCAGAGAGAGAGTTGGAAAGCTTGGGCAGAAACAGATGAGAAAAGCCTTGACTAACGTCTCCGAAACTGGGTACGATCAGGTTAAAAATAACCTCCAGAGCTAAAGTATAAAGCACTTTGAAAAATTATTCTTTATTCCTTTGATAACTATGGCTTGCTTCCTTCAAAAGCAACCCCCCCCTTAATAAATAAATAAATAAATAAATAAATAGATTAGTTTCGTATCTAAGTCAAAGAACGGAAAGATTTGGTCAAACTTCAGGAACTCCTGCTCGAGGCAGGCACCAGCCCAGCCCAGCAGGGGAAGCAGCCGGGGTGGCAGTGTGCTTGCCTCCCGGGAACCGAGGCCCCAGGTCCGGAGGAGGACAGGAGCCGGAGGTCGGGCTTGGTTCTCTCCCGGCCGAACACCGGTGCTGGCACCAGGGGGACTTTTTTGGGGGAAGAAAAGCGGTGAAACGGCCGCAAGTTGGGACCGCCCGAGCGCAACTAAGGCTCCGCGCCGCCTCCTCCGAGCCAGCCGGGACCGGGGGGAGACAGGGGGGCACCGGGGGGGGCGAGCACCGGGGGGAGATCAGGAGGAGCCCGGAGGGCACCGGATGGAACAGGGGGGAGCCCGGAGAGAGACTGGAGGGAGCTGGGGAGCACCGTGGGGAGACCAGGGGGCATCGGGGAGTCACCGGGAGCCACAGCGGGGCCTCCTCCCGGAACTTCCCCGAGCCGCCCTGCCCGTTCCCTGCTCCTCCCTGGAGACCCTCTGGGGACCGATCCCCACGGTCCCGCGGGGCGCTGCCAGCGTGTGGACCGGGGATCCCCACAGCCGCCCCCCGGCCCCCGCGGCGATGCCCTAACCCCCCCCATCACACCCTAACCCGTTCCGCTCCCCCCTTACCAGCGGGACACCTCCCCCTCGGGTCCGGTCCGGCCCGGTCCCCCCCGGGGCCCCGCTCACCTCGTGCCCTCCCCGCCGGGCTCCGCCGCCCTCGGGCCGCCGGGGCTGCGCGGCGCTGCCGTTGGCAAGGAACAGTCGCCAGGGCTACGGTCACTATGGCGCCTCGCGCCGGGTCTCGAGGCAACTGTTGCTACCTTCCCCCCCCCCCCCCCCCGGCACGTCACAGTCCAACCCCGCCCGCGGAGGGAGGAGGGGCAGAGGGGGGCACACAGCAAGGCACCGCCCGTTGGTTGGCTTGGAGGCCTGTCGGTCAAAGGGAAGGGAGGGGATTTTATGGGGGTTGGCCAATGGGTAGGGGGAGGAGGCGGGGTAGAGAGTTGGCGCGCGCTTTGGCGCTTCGGCGGGAGCTGGGGGCGGAGAGGGAGGGAGTCGGTGTGGGGCAGGGCGGGGCGGGGCGGGGGGAGGAGCGGAAGGGGCGGAAGGGGGGGTGGGGAAGAGATGGGGGCGCTGGGGTGGCAGGGACAAAGTGGGGGCACTGGGGTGATGGGGACAAGATGAGGGTAGGAGTGAGGATGATGCAGGGTTGAGGTAAGAGGGCAAGAGTGTGGACAAAGGGGGGACACTGAGGTGACACTGAGGTGACTGAGGGCAACTGGTGCGAAGAGAGGCCAGTGGAGTGACAGGACTGAGGTAGCAGGAAGGGGGGGCACTGGGGTGGTGGGGACAAGATGGGGCTGAGGTGACAAGGACAAGATGGGGCTGAGGCAATGGGGACAAGTTGGAGGAGGAGGTAGCGAGCATGATGTGAGTTTGAGGCAAGTGGGGGCAACAGATTGAGATGGTGGGGACAAGAGTGGAGACAAAGAGGGGACACTGAGGTGACGGGCAAGATGGGCACTGAGGTGATGACGGACAGTGGTTGTGAAACGGTTTGGTGGAGTGACAGGACTGAGGTGACAGGGACAAGATGGGGGTGAGGTGGTGGGGCCATATCGGGCACTGAGGTGACTGAGGGCAGGGGAGACAGGAGGTGGGATAAGGCAGCGATGGGCTCAGAGCAGAGAGGACACCTTGGATGGGGACGGGGAGAGGTGGGCAATGGAGATGGGAGGTGCAGGGGGAGGAAAGGGACCCTGAGGGGCTGGTGGAACAGGGGTGACAGGGACCAGTGGGCGCAGGAGGAGGTGAGAGCTCAGGTTGGAGGCAGTGGGCAGTGAAGGGCTTTCCTGGAGGAAGGGGCCTGCTGAAGAGGGGCTGAGGGTGGGTACAGGCCTGTCTCCGCCATGTCAGGGCAGTAGCACAGGTCCTCTGCCTCGTGCATGGCCACGGGGACTTGTGAGGAAGGTGAGTGGCGAGGACAGCATGAGGACTTGTGTCGCGTGAAGTACGGATAGCTCATGGTTTGGGTCATGGTTGTGTCTGGACACCCCATACAAATCAGTGAGCCGGTGAGCTCCACATTCTTTATCAAAAAAAAAAAAGTTATTTTTCCTGTATTAAATATTAAAAAGTTCCTGTTGGCTCATGAGTAACTGGCAAAAATCTCTGGAAGCAGACTCCTCTATGAGCAGCATTTCTGTTCCCTTGCCCCTTTCAGCCCAGCAACATTTGCATGTAAACAGGTTCTTTGTTTCTGAAGAGTTCATTAGCTTCTGCTGCTTGTTTCTCCGTACCTGAACTAATAATTCTCCATGACATCAAAACCATTCCCATAGAGACCGATCATGAAGTCACAAACAACAAACAGAGGATTAGAGACTGGAGTGGTGTACAGACAGCTGATGTAGACAGGGATCAGGAATCCTGTTTTAATGCAAATTCATTAGGAATGAAAGCGAATTGTTGTGTAGCATCACTGCATGCAGTTGCACAGCTTCCACTTCTCACCCCAGAACTAGCTGCATTTCTGCTGGGGGTGGAATAACATAGTTGGAGTATTTGAACTTACTCTTGGGGGATGTGGTGGATAAGGGTAGGAGCAGTATAAATTGTCACATGACACTGAGTTATCTGATTTAACAACAAATGTTTCTTGATGGAGTGTTAGTCACAGGTTTTAAGGAACCAGCTAAGAAACAGTCTACGAAACGCTTGGCTCTAACTCTTTCCTGCTGTAGCAGGAATTTTCTGGTGAGCCAAGTCCACGCACAGAGCCAGAGAGGGTATTGAGGAGACATCTACTGGCTGAAGTGAGCTCTGAGGAACAGCTAATTGGGTCTGTGTTGAGTAGGTAAATTTGCAGAATCCTGAGTGCTCGGATATGTATTTGCATGTGACTGGCATTGCAGGGCTTTGGGATACTACACTGGGGAAAACCACCTACAACACCAGTAGCTGTGCAAGGTTGGAAGATGAAACTCGTATTTTTACACTGTTGGTGGTGAGGGAAACAAAACCTAAACTACAGTCTGTGGATGCATAGAATTGCAAAAGCAGCAGCCACCTCACTTCTACTCTTTATCCCTATAAATTAATGTCTCCTCTGCATTGCTGATAGGTGTTATCAGCAAGAGTAACCGCTTTTCATTCCTGGAAACAATTCAGTGTGGAAATGCAGCAGAATTTATCAGGTGGGGGGTTTCCTTAGAATTCCTTCCTAGTGTGAAGCACAGAGGAGAAAAATGAGAGAGACTCAAAAGCGTTTGCTATATGAAGAAGGGTATGTGTAGCCTTAGGCTTACATCTTAATCTTGACATGAAGTTCTTGCCCCTGGCACATTGGCAGGTGTCCTGAATGCATAGACTAAAATCTGTCCATGATGGTGAGATTTATTCCTTCATCTTGGGGATGAAGGCTGTTTGGTAGTGCACATCACAAATTCTGTCTCTTCTGGGTGGGAATGGTCCTCTGGATACAGATTCTTATAAAAGAAAATCAGTGTGTGCAAAGTTTTCCATGTAGTCAAACCAACTCCCTTGGAAACAAATATCGACTAGTTGCAAGAACCCCAGCTCCCATTAACCCATCTTGTCCCAGTCAATTTGCAAAGAGAGACAAATGCTCTGGTTTTCTGTCATTTCATGCAGGCTGAGTTTTGTGTCTGTCCCTGAGAAAGAGAGGTCGAAGGAAACACTGATATCTCTTCTAATGTGAAGCTTTTAATCATTGTCACCTTGCATTGTAATAAGCGACAACTTTAATTGTATTTGAAAATTTAAATGGTTCCATTGTTCAAAATCTATAAGGTTTCTCTTTGCAGCAAAAGGAAGATGAGGATGATGATACTGGTCATGGCTTTGTCGTTTAGTTTTGCTCCTAAAGAAGAAATTATTGATGAAGGCACAGATATAAAAAGAAGTAGGGATGTTTCCTGTCACTTATTGAAGGCAACTGCAGCAGGAGTGCACGTCAACCTAACTGCTTCAGAGCTGGCCCGGTCCACACAGAGTTCACCCAGTTCTGCATCCCAGGCACTTCTTCCCAGTCTAAAAGTCCAAGGGATCTGGTACAGACCTGAGGTGGCCGTAAGTCTTATTTTAATCACAGGAGCTTTTAAGAGGAGAGGGAGGCACTCTGCTCCCCACTTCCTATCCTGTTTATTTTAATTCGGGCAGTAAGTCCTGCATAATGAAAAGTGATACGTGCTCTAGGTCAGTCTCTGTTCTGTGAATGGTTTTGGAAAGCAGGTGCTGCCAAGGAAAGCAGCATTTTTAATAAAGCTTTATGGAAAACATTTGTGTTTTCTTTTTCCTTTTTTTTTTTTTTTTTTCCTTAGCAAAACCCAGCAGAATCTCTGCATGCATTTTTCAATGGCTTAGAAAATCCCCATCAGGTATTTCAACAGGAATGAAGAGAATCACCATATTGACATGGAATAAAGAGGTTTTATGATGAAGTTTGCTGTAATGTTTTCTGAAAAGTATGTCACAACCTAAGCCAAGGAAGTGTGTGGAATTTGTACCCATGGAGATTCCAATAACACAGTCAGCTTCAAACACACAGGATTATTTGTTTTCTTACCTAAATTACCAGGAAAAGGGTTACTGGAAAAGGGGGAGAGAGAGAGAGAAAGTGAGTGAGGTAGTATAAGTCAGAGACTAGATGTTGGAGGAATGAGGAAGGCTTGCTGATTAAAATTTGATCTGTCCACAGATTTGGGGCTAGTTTTCAGGAGGTTGCCATGAGTTATACAGGAAAAATTCCCAGAACTGAGTCGTGTGTGTGAGCTCCAGAGACATGCTGGATAAAATGTTTAGAAATTCCAAAGAAAAATTAGTCTTCTTTTAATGGATTGTAGTCCTTAAACCAAGGTTATTTAAAAATAGAAAGGTTCACGTGAAGGTGTCATTGCTTAATGACAGTGAAATAGAAAATAGAGATGAGAATAATTTATGAGAAGTCATTTAATACACATAAACATCACCAAAAGGCAGGACCTACTTTACTCTTGTTTTACCTGACAGGTTTTTTAACCTTACCTGCTCTTCAGGCTTCCTAATGGTGGTGAGCCCAATCTCTCCTTAGCCACAGTATTTCAACTTTAACTGTCCTTACAGCTGGGCAGGTTCCCCTCCCCATCTCCAGTCTAAATCTCACTTGTTGCAGTTCAAGTTCCTCCCCATTGTTCTGTTCACACTGTAAATGGAAACCATTTATATCTTTTTATTTATAGCACCTTCCAATGTGTCTGAAGATTGCTCTCTTTTCTCCCCCAAATCTCTTGTTTTCTAAATTAAATATATATATATATATTTCTGTAAGAAAAATCCAGCTCTCTCCTACAGAAGCACTATGTAAGTAGATGTTTTTCATCCTGCAATTATGTGGTCACTTATTCCAGCTTAAGCACTTTGCTATGCATTTGGTCGTGTTGAATTGAATCAGGCTTATTTCAGATCATTGCTCAAATTTATTAAGAGCTTAATGAAATCCTTCACAAGCGCACGCAGTCCTTCACAGTGCAGCATTGCCTGCAACATGGTGTTGCAGATCTGTTATTGCTTTAGTTTTTAGGGCAGGATTGTTCTCTTCTTCGCCTCTTGCGTGGCATCTGTGCCTCCGCAAAACAAATGTAAACCACGTTCTGATATATTCTTACGGTTTTAGAAGTGTCAATTGTTATATGAAATCCTGCCAGCAATATCCTGAAATGCTTTCTAACATCCAGACTACAACCTTTGATAAAGTACCTGAAACCCTGGATGTCAGCCTGCTCCCACCTGGGAACCTGGGTGGTAATCACAGGGTTATTTTAAATTAGGACCTGTCTGTCATTTGTTGTGTCTGAGCTGGTCACTGGAATTAATTTTTCCTCGTTTCTTGCACCTGTTGCATAAGCCAAATCTCTGTGCTTTCATTTCAGCCTGCATAGCACCAGGGTGGATCCACTGGAAGCAGTCTGCTTTTAAGGAAGCTGTTGGTAAAGAAAGCAAAGAAATGAGGCCGGTTCACGAGGTGCTGTGCTTGCTGCAGTTATAATAGCTCCTACCCACAGGAGGGCAGCTGTAACACAGTTAAATCCAGTTTCATAATCACTGCTCAAAGGACCTGTCTGAATTGATTTGACTAAAAATAAAGTTTAACAAAAAATAGTCTTACCTGCAAGTGGAATGGGATCCTTTGAAATTTCATGCTTATCAGTGAAAAATGTAGTTTTGGTGGCTGATAATGAAACTTTAAATGAAATTATTGCCTTGAGTTGTTTGAGTTGTTTTGCTGATAAAATGAAAACTTTCTCAGAAGATTAAAAACAAAGCAAAAATCTTTTTTTTTTCTTTGTCTTTTTTTTTTTCCCCCTTAAAAAATGTTTGCCTGTGTTCAGCCGGTTCTCATGAAGAGAATCCTTGTTTTTATACAGGCACTAACCCACACAGCACCTTACTATCTGAAAGCTTTCTGTGTCAAGTTCACCCCTGTCAATGTCAGATTTTACTGCTGAGTGATCTCAGTGCATCTGATATAAAATACAAGGTGTCTTGAACCGGTGGCTCCCTCTGTCTATTTTATCAAAGCATAAACAGCATCATCCAATGCAAGCTAAGAATCATAGAATCATAGAATATCCCGAGTTGGAAGGGACCCATAAGGATCATCGAGTCCAACTCCTGGCAACACACAGGTCTAACCAAAATTTCAGACCATGTGACTAAGTGCACCAAACACTTAAATTCAGACAGGCTTGGTGCAGTGACTACTTCCCTGGGGATTGTCTGAACAGAGATAATAGATTTTTTTTTTAATACTTTAGTGATAAAATTTAAATTAACAATGATTTTCAATTGTGATGCAGATGGGATATGTTCTATTTTTGTAGGCAGGTTGCTGCTCAGAAGGGACACTTGAGAACAGAGTAGATCTCTATACCAGCTACTCCCAAGAAAACCCCTTGAAACAACAGACAGCAAACTGAAACAGTGGCTTTTCCTGCACGGAGCTGCCACATCTGTCAAGCACTGCAGCATATTGGGTGAGTGCCTGCTCAAATCATAGCCCTAGGAATGTTGTCTTCTACCTCATAAATTTCTGAATTTGCTGCTGGTCAGATCACAACTCTCTTCAGTGCCTTTGGATGGACTTAAAAGGAGCAATCTGTTGACCATCGTCATTCCAAGGCCATACTGGAATTTCCCAATGGCACCATAGTGTACGTCCTCTTCTGCCAGCACACTCTGCCTTCACATTTCTGCAGCAGAAAAGTGAATTCCGGGCTGCAATTATTCTAACGTTACAGGCATAGTCCTGTCATGTAAGCATAGCAGAGCACTGCTGCTTTCCTTTCAGCCATATCTAAATTTAGAGAGAACAGGAAAGCCCTGAAGGTGATAAAAAAAGGGCATTTGGCCCTTCTCTTGCCCTTTTTGCATCTCCTTTGTGTGGCAGCAAGCGTCACAACAGCCTGCAGCAAAATGCAGAGTGCAGCAAGGCAGGAGGCAGTGCACAGTGCCTCGTGTACCTGTTTGCGTTGTGCTCTGCTTGGAGTGGGGACATTGGTCTGAATGACTGCAAGCCTCAAGAAATGCAGGCTTCCTGGCACACTGCTTAAGCTTGTGGACTTGGGCTGTACTCTTTGAACAGGTTACTAGTCTCAACCTTGTGTCTTCACCCTAACAGTGTTTTTTTTCAGCACAGCTAGAAAATCAAGTGCTCTCTGACTACAGAAATCTCCTTTTTGTACAATTAAAGTACTAAGCATTTATCCGGGGTTTGTCTGCTTGGTTTTATCTGGGGTTTTATCTGCTTGATTTGGCCATAACTGCCTAGAAATTATGGGGAAAAATGTGGGTGTATATGCAACACCCAGCAGGGAGCAGCGCCTCCTCACCTTTCAGGAGCTAGGAGAGGATGTGTACACAATTTGGACGTAACTAAAGACTCTCATATTGATATAAGTAAATCAATATAGCTTGTGTCAATACAGCTTCTGTATGGAGGCAATGTTTGTGTAAAACTCAACCCCTGAACAGTCCCGGCACAAGATTTCAGTGGAACAGATAAATTCCCTTCTGTAAAATACAGAATTTCCTTTCTGTTGCATTGAGTTTAAATTACTCTCCCTGCTTCTCACATAACCCCAGGCAGGTCGGGAGGGAGAAACCAGCAGCCCTGGGAGGGAATGGCATACAGGGTCGCTGAGCAAAGGGCATGGGGTGATATGACAGGGATGGAACATAAAATCAACAAAACAGGGCATAGGTGGGATTACCTCCAGCACCTGCAGGTAAGGAAGGAAGCGCCTGAAAGGCACTTACATAGAGAAATCCCCCAAAATCCTTCTAGAAAGTCAACATCTTGGGGTGCCCGTAAAGAAATGCAGGAAATATAGGAAATAAATTAGGTGAGTTAGAGATGTGTGTGGTTGCAAGGCCACATCCTTGCTGGGATCACAGAGGTGTGTGGGATGACTCCCATGGCTGCAGTGGTGCAACGGAGGGGTACGGGCTTTTTAGGAGGGATAGGCTGGGAAGCAGGGAATAAGCAGTCCAGGCAGTTCTGGAGTGTGTTGACAACTTCCTCACCCAAGCAACAGAGGAATCAACAAGGAAAGGTGCTCTGTCAGAGGCTGAGGCCAATGAGGATATAGTTTATATTTCCGTGTTTAGTCAATGCAGCAGTGTTCACTGGGACTGCAGAAAAAGAAACCCCAAGAACAAAACAGAAAAATTACTACCCCCAAGCTGTTACTACTGTTGTTTCTAAAAATGCCTTGCTTTAGTGCAGCTATGCTGGCAAAATAATAATAATAATAATAATAATAATAATAATAATAATAATAATAATAATGCTGTTTGGGCTTTTATTTATTTTATTTTATTTTATTTTTTCCTAGCTTAATAGTAGTAATGGATAACTTCTGGTTGAAGATGTTACACCTGCATCAGTTTGTTGTATCCTAACAGGTAGGGTTATTTTTCCCACCTCTATCCTGGCACAATAACGTGTGACTACTGCCCAGTCTACAGCTGTGCAAAACCAGTCATTATCCCAAACCACCTCTTTCTGTGTTTTACACTAAGGTTATATGCTTTCCTCACACAGGTGCACAGCTGGAAAGATTACTGCCATAAATTTGCATTGCCTTCTCATGCATTTTGGAGGTGAATGTTACCAGTTGTGAAGTTGAGAAATGATCACCAAAATCATTATCAGACAAAATCAGCTGCCTCAATTTGGGCAAGCTAGTTACACTACTTACCCATATCAGTTGCTTTTGTCTGGAATGGCATAACAAACATTTATGCACCAGCAAATCAACAGGGCTAAGAGCCAGCAGCTGTGGGGCAGTGGGTAGTGGCCTGGGCTGAGCTCTTTGCTCCTTGGCCTGCTGGGTCCCAAAGAGGTGTAATCTCCTCTCATGTAGGTGGGAAGGGTTGTTGGGTTTCTGTGGTGGTGGCCTGCTGAAAGGACAGCAGCAAATGACTTCAGTTGTACATAAATGAGGTGTAGATGACTATTTAAGGCTTTGGCAAACAACCTGTAGTGAACTTCATTGTATCTATCCTCATTTTTCTATTCAAGATATCATCTGTGCAGCATTGCCATTAGAAAGGTATGGCTGCTTTTTCGCACTGCCACTCCATGTGCAGCCTAGATTTGTAGCCCAGACTGGCAGCAAAGTGAGTCTGAGCTACGATGCTGTGAACTGCAGCACCTCAGGTAAATGGGGGCAATGAGAGGTAAGAGCTGTTCCAGCTGCTATAGAATGACTTCCTGGATTAGACCATTAAGGGGGAGCTTTCTTCAATTAAAAAAAAAAAAAAATGTTGTTGGGAATTGTGCTGCTGTAGCTTTTTAGGCCTAGCTGGCTACCCTTTAAGGAGGACCAGCATTAGGGCAGAGAATGAAAGGCTGTTCTCACTTGATGTAGTGTAACTTGCTTGTTGAGATTGAATTATTCTGAAAACTAAACCATGGTAGGACAACCACTTCCCTTCTGCCTATCCTGTGAATATTTCAGGTCACTTCTTCCCTCCTGAATTGTAAAAAAGTTAAAATTCAGAACCTAAATATTAAACAGAAAGATTCAGCTTGTTTATATAGGTAAGTTTGGGTTTTTTGTTTGTTTTACTAGAGGGAGTTTGTTTTAAAAAAATACAAAAAAAATACTAAGTAACCCTATGGATTATTAACATTTAAGACTATTATAGAGGCATAGGTCTTGCATTATACTCCAAATACAGTCAATTCATCAGCAGCAGTTTTTCTTGTTCGTGTTGCCTCAAAAAACACAGTATGGTATCTGGTCTCCGCTGTAATCAAGTGAGAGAGCGTGTTTCTGTGTCTTACAGTAATTACACATTCATCCCCTTTCTTAGTTACAACACAACACCATTTAAATGGTGAAGACAGATGAGGCACAGCCTTGTTCTGCTTTGGGCTAGACATGCCTGGTAAACATTGTGACACAGCTGCAACAAAGTCCCTTGACTGGGTAATCATGAAGTAAGCCTGCTGTTTTTATCCTACAGTAGTGAGAAAGAAGATGTAATTCTTTACTGAAGTTCCTGAAATGCAACTGTTTTTTTTTTTTTTTTTTTCTCCCCTAAGATGATGCTGGAAACGTCTCCACTCTTCTGCACTTAACTTCTGTATGCATCTGCTTTTGCATTAAATCCTCTTGAAAAAGTGGAATCGCCTGTGGTGGGCATAAATAACATCCTGATATGGTTTTAGTTTTAGTGTTCAAGGGATATAGACAAGATTACTAAAGAGAAGTGATATCAAGCATCAAATGAAATGACTATATAGGCTAGAAACTTCTAATCCTGCACTGCCTTTCACACTTCATAAATGTGTATGCAATATACTATTGTTTGTATGTTGTTTAAAACAGTGGACAGCTTTAACCTTCATAGTGGGCTTCATAGGCCCACTAGAGTGAAGGTTTTAATGATTTTTTTAATGAGTCTTTAATGAGGTTTTAAAGAATAAAAAGATATTTGAGGTATACGCTTTGCTACAGTTTTATTTAGGAGAACAAAACTGCAGAAGGGTCACCTTGCAGAATGGCTTTACTGAATCAGTTAAATAAAGGACAAATTATCAGCTGGTGTCCTGGTGAAGACTGTGGCTTTGTTGAAGCTATGCTGATTTGTGACAGCTGAGATTTGGGTATGGCTCCACACCTTAATTTGGGATTTTAGTGGGTTTTATTTTCTTTTTTCCTCCAGAGAGGCCTACACCTATTTGCTGTAGACCCTTTTCAAGTGACCAGGAAGATACTACAAGTTGTCAGTGGGAAAGATGATATGAGTTGTTGAGTTCAGAAATGCTGGTGCTATAAACAAACTCTTCTGTCTCCCTCACTTCCTTGTGACCGCTTATTTACTGCCCTATTTTCTCAGCGCATTCATTCTTCCCATGTCGCCCTTCTTGTGGAAATTGATGAAATGGTGCATTGGCTGCTCACCCCCCTCTTGTGTTATCTTTGAAGTCATTGACCTGAGTTGCAACTACGCTTTGGGTTAAGTCACTTGCTTCAAGTAACCCTGGAGTTGGAAATTTCTGAACTTTATTGGAGGAATGCTAGCCCAGAATAGCTTACAGATCCAACGCCAGGGATGAACTGGGAGGGTGATGAAAGTGATAAGTTGTGTAAACTGTCTTAGGTCATGTAAGTGGGCAGATACTACTTGGTCAGTATGGGGGATGATTTAGCTAAGTAAGGAGCTTATTTCCACCCTCTCTCTGTGTTCACAGCTGTATTAAGAGATGTTTCTTTGGTTAGAATAGGAAAGAATCTGCAAACTGAATTTATTCAATTCTTCCAGGAAGCAGAGTGACTTTCTGTAGGTCACAGGAAACAGGTTTGTAACTGAAGTCGGGTGACCTGACATGCACAAACATGAAATACCAGTGGCCCAGTCTGTGTTCATCCTGGACTTTGTTAAGGCTTTTATCTTAACTTTCTCATCTTGTGAGAGACACCTCTGTCCTTGTTGGTGTCATACTCCATCTTAGTTGATCCTGTATTATTAACAGAACTGGAGGCTTCTTAACTTGCAGCCATCTCCTCTCCTCCCACAATCTTCTGGTGTCACTTTTAAGAGCAACACAGTAATGGAAAGGCTAGTTCAAAGGGGAACAGTTTGCTGTGTTGCGTGTTTTTGTTATTTTTACTTTTTTTAAAAATATATATATATTTCTTGAATACCCTGTATTTGCCTGGTGTCTTCTGGAGGCTTGTTCCACAGTCAGACTCTGTAGCCAAGAACTCCTCCTCTTTCCCTCATGATCTCTCATGCTTTGGGATCTGTTTTGGGAAGGACAGCAGATGTGATAGTTCTTCAGTCTGTGTCAAACTAAAATTAGAACTCCTTGCTAGCATTTCACAGCTTCATTAATTTGGAAAAATCTGTATATGCTCTAATGCGGACAAATCATTTAAACAATTAATTAAAATTGTTAGGTCTGCTTAACATATAATTTATATACAATTCATCCTGGTTGCAATTTTCATGGCATGAAAATTCAGTGAGATCAGGTTTGTGCTGGTGATCTAACCAAGTGTTGCCTGCAAAAAGCTTCCAGCCTGGTTTGGCCTAGCCAGCCAGTGCAGAAGTTTGTCTCAGGTGATTCTACACTGCTCAGGCTTCCTTCTAGTGTTCCTTGGGCCAACTTGCTTTGGTTGCTGGGGAAAATGAGAACCCTGGGATTTGCTTGAGTTAATGGATTGTATACATAGAGCAAAGGTGATACTTGACAAAGGGCGCAGTCACTCTGGTGCATTCACCGCCCCAGGAGTTCAAGCTCAACTACTCCATCTTTACTTAGAAAAGGCTAGGGCAGTCAGCACTAACAGTTTGTGTACACAAGAGCTTGCTCTTGGGACAAGGGAGGAGCTGATCCTCTGCAGGCAGCCAGAATGGCTGCTCTCCTCCTCATGGCAGATGTGTGAGCACTACCTGTGTTTCTGCATCATGTGCTTTGCTCTCCTCTGGTCCTTTGCCAGCAGTGTGGTCCCCTTTGGCCCCAGGACTGACGAGGGTTTTGCAGACACGCTGACATCTACCTCGGTAGTGTTGCAACCTTGCTCTGATAAACAAGCAAAAAAAAAAAAAAAAAGGGCAACTTGCCTAAGGTCACTTGTTGGCTCAGGGCATTACCGAAAATAGAACTGGCTGCTCCTGCCCCATCAGTTAACCTTTGGGCTGTGCCACTGAATCTTTTTTTGGGTCTCTGAGAATGATCTGCCCCTCGTCGGCACCTAATGACTGCGGCATGACTGGGGCGGGAGGGTTAGCGGTCCTCTAAGCTCCTCCTCCAGCTCCCTGGATGCCGTCCATGTCCTCGCTCTCCAGAGTAAATCCCCGCATGGATCGAAACGTGGCCACGCGAGGGCTTGGCCAGGCCACGCGCGGAGTGGATGAGGTTGCTGGAGCAGGGAGGGGAACAGCCCCTGGGCCTTGCGATGTGCGGTTCCAGGGCAGGCTTCGCAGCACCAGCCCCACTCCCCTCAGCCCCACTCCCCTCAGCCCCACTCCCCTCAGCCCCACTCCCCTCAGCCCCACTCCCCTCAGCCCCACTCCCCTCAGCCCCACTCCC
>CM021724.1:5095434-5106674 GCA_011074415.1 Stictonetta naevosa | reverse complement strand
ACCTCAGCCCCACTCCCCTCAGCCCCACTCCCCTCAGCCCCACTCCCCTCAGCCCCAGCTGTGTCCCCGCTCTGCTGGCAGGAGCCCAGCTGCATCCTCCTCACCCTGTAGCAGCGGGAATGGCTCTGCAGGAAAGGAAAGGCAGGAAAAAAAAGTTTGGAGGAATTTTGGGCTCTGCAGGCCAGCAGCAGCGATGAACGCGGGGGTGCAGCCCGGCCGCCTAACGCCACAATGAAAATCCGGGCGTTAGCATCTGCCAAACGACCCAGCCGCCGCTTTTTTTGTGGCAAAAAAAAGCAAGCTGGGCCCGGAAGGGAGCCCCCGCTTCGCCCCGCTCTCCTCTTCCAGCTCAGGGGAGCATGGAATCCTGAGCCCCTCCCGCCCCCCGGTTCCCGGCTCTGAGCGCCTGGGGTTCGATGACCGCAAGTGACCCCGGGAAGGAGGGGGCGTGGTCTCGTCGCTCTTGGCCACGCCCCCTCCACTCCCGCGCGCCCTTAAGGGGCCCCGCGTGGCAGCGTGCGGCAGCCGTGGCGGGGGGTGTCTCGGGCGCGCGCGCTCCAGCTCCTGAGGTAACGGCGCGTGCGCGGGGCGGGCCGGGGGAGCGCGCGCGGCGTGCGTGAAGGGGGTGGGGGTGGGGGTGGGGGGGGGGGGGGCAGGGCAGGGCAGGGCGGCTGCCGCCGCCGCCGCCACCGGCGGGCCGTTGATGGGGCTCCTGAGGGGTTCTGGGGGCTCCTGCTGTGGAGACGTCCAGAGCCCGCTTGGGTGCCCCTGCTGGCCGGGGGCGCTGACTCGGTCTCCAGAGGTTCCTCCAGCCCCAGCCGTGCCCGAAGTGCCTGGGGATGCCTTAGTAGCAGCGGTGCCGTCAGGTCCGGGTCTGCCTGGCCCGGAACAGCAGTGAAATAAAGTCCTGGGTGTGGTGGGGGCTGGCAGGGGCGCACCTGCCGCGTCTCAAAACGCGTTTCTGTTCCTCGTTTCTATGCTTCATATGTGCGTGTGAGGGAATTTATGTATGATATGTATATCATACAGGAAAATGAATAGCAGTTTAGGAAAGAGGAACTCAGAAAGCAGCCCTCTGGTGAGTCGCACTGGGGAATTCACCGAAAATATCCCAGCGTTCTGGAGGAGCGAGCTGCGTAAAACTTAGAGCGACGGGTTACGTGCTGGCTTACGTGGCGGAGGGACCGTGTGCCCTGGGCTCTGCCCTGCGCTGAGCCCTCTGGCCCTGTGGTGCTGGCGCATGCCGGCCCTCTTCTGCTAGCAGGAAAGCCGTGGGTCTAGCTGCCACAAGGATTTTCCATAGCTAAACCTATTAACTGAAGGTCTTGCCACGGGCAGCTTCATTAACCTGAAATTCAGCTCTCTGAAGGCACAGCAGTGGAGTTGTCGAGAGTCTGCATCGTGTGCTCACCCTGCAGGGGCTGGGGTTTATTTCCCCCGTGTTCTTCCTGCAGCACTTCTCCGCCATGCTGGCCTGTCCCGGAGGAAACTTCTGGTGCTTAGTACTTAGCCTCTTTAAAAACAAAATTTATCTAGGAGAGGAAAAGCGGGTTGCTCAGCTGCTGTTTCCTCACTTAATAAATCTTCAGGGAAAAGAAAAAGTTCAAGTTTCAATTTGTGTGGAAATCTGGAGAGGGAGGGAGATAATGCAGCGGTCTCCTCGAGCTGGTCTGTGCAACAAAAACTGGACAGGATCAGCAGTGCTGCTTGTATGAGCACAAGGAAAATAAAACAGTAACACGGAGCAAAGGGGGCCTGTGCTAGCAAATGTTAGGATGACTGATGAACACATGCAGCAATCTTAATTTGAACTGCTGGTTTTGAGGCTCTGTGTGTGTTTTGAGTGAAGGCACGTTCAGGCTCAGTTATAAACAAAATGTTCACCTCTGTAGCTTTGGCTGTCATAAGTGTGCCTGCAGTCCCGCTCTGCAGCGTTTTCTGTGGATAGTTCATATCCTTCCAGCCCTTGTAGGATACAGCTCACCCTCCAAGCAGAAGGTGGTTTGCAGTCAGATGGCTTAAGCTTTCAAACAGCTGTAATTACAAGGGCGGTTTCTTTCACCAGGCTTTTGTTTGGGTGTGTGTTCCTCATGATCCTACCAACTGTGGCATGTTAGTATGCTATTTCCCTTAGAAATAGCATGTGGCAAGAGAGGATTGTTCCTGATCCTGCTCACCTGCCCGCTGAGCTACCATGAGAGTCAAGGCAGGCTCTGGTGAGCGCCTGTGTGTCTTCCCTGTCTTCCAGTGGCTTGTGTAGTGCAGCTGGGGAGGTGACAAAGCATTGTGAGATGAAGAACTGTTGCTACATTGCTTAGCAGAGCTGATCAGAGTATTTGTAGTGGCAATTGGTTTGTTTCTAATCAAAATTTGTTATGGAAAATGAACTACTGTCTTGGGATCCCTGTGGCCTGTGTTCACAAAGAGAACTTGCACAGCTAGGTTGCACTTCAGCTTTCTGCTTGTGTGCTTATGTTTCATGGCACAAGTGTCCTTGGGACAGGTGTCCAAAAATTCCGCTACTGCTTGTGCGTGCTGGTGCAACTCTTCTCTTGGTGTCGGGAGCCATGTGGCACTGACATGTGGATTCTCCTTGAAAAACCCAGTCTGCTGGGCATGCTGGAGGCAGTGATACCCTGGTGCATCTCCCAGGACCTGCAGGCTGTGCAGCCTCGTGTCTGTGCTCTGCGTGCCATATCCAGCCTGCTTGTGGATCCAGCAGGGACACCCTGTTTTCAGGTTAATCCCTGGGATGTGCACTGCAGTGGGGTCAGGCCCCGTGGCTGCTGGTTCTGGTAAGTTCTTTCTCCTCTCAAGACTCCCCAATAGATAGAGGGGTGCTGGTGCTGCCACCGGTTGGCTCCACACCGTCTGCAAACCGACATGCTCTTCTAGATGTGGGTTTGTGCTTCTCCAGGCTGGGGAGGGGACGAAACCCACTCTTCCACGGGCTGGGTGACTGCTGCTAGCAGTAGGCTACTCCATACAGATAATGCACCTTTTCTTACAGCTGTCTTATCAAAAGAACAAAATAAACCGCTCTGGTGTTGTAGCCCAGAATGGGGGCATTGGGCAATGTCTGCCACGAACCTCAGAGCTTTAGAGATGGGTCTGGGAGATGTGCCTCTCTCAGCTGCATGTGAATTGAACTATTTTTGCATCTGAATCGTAGCCTGTAGCAAGCGGAGCACAAATCGAGCACCATCGTGTCCTTGCGTAGATGAGGAATCGGGAGGAGGGGATGTGCTTTTTTGGGATAGAAGGAGGCTTGTGTGCTGGGAATTGTGGCTGGCCGTGCCTTCGCCTACCACGGTTGGGGGCAGGATGCTGCACAGGCACATCTTCCTCCAGCCCCAGCTTAGCTAATGTCAGATTCATTAGATAAAGGGCTCTTTCCTTTTGTTAATATCTGTTATCATTCAGCCAAATGTGTTCTTCACATTGCCTGCTTTAAATTGCTCTGTCTAATGTCGGTATGAAATAGTGTGCTAAAACCCTCTTTTTAAAAAGATGAAGGATAATAAGATTCATCTCCAATCAGTTAGAAATTCATTGAAGCAATTAAAGCTCCACCTGTCAAGTGACAAGCATCAAAGGCTGTTGAATATAAACCTTACATAAAATCAACGTTGCTTTTAGGATTAAAAAATGCTTCGTTTGGGTGACGAAACCCTGTAGTGACAAAGTGCAGAAACCCCTGCTGAAAGCAGGGTAGGAGCCGCTGAGAGCGCAGTGGTTGCCAAGTGCTGATTTTTACCAGAACAGATTTTTAGGTCCCCAGGGAGTGGGCGTGCAGCAGGGGCTGTACCCCAACAGCTGCCCTGGGTGTGCTGTGGGGAGCTAAAGGAACCCCAACACTCCCACACCCCGAGAGCCGAGCGCGGCGGGCAGGCGCAGGGCCAGAGCTTCCTCATTAGGCGGCAGTGTGGGGTGACGAGCCGCTTCCAATTGCGAGGCAGAGAGCACATGACATAAGATGCTCCAGATCTGCCTCGTGGGCGCTAGTTTAAAAATAAAGGATATTACACGTTGCTGCTCGTCCGGAGAGGCTGCGGGAGGAGAAGCTGCACAAAGGCGAGGCAATGCATTGTAAGGCTGCACCAGAGCCCTCCGGTGGGTGGTTTGGGGGAGGTCTGAAAGCAAAGTCTTAACATCTGGGGCAAAAGAGCGCAAATGTAAACGTTAACCTCGTGGTGCTTTTTCAAAACTGTAATTGTCAAGCTCATTTTCAGGTGTGAGAATGGATGCATAATCTTAATTCTGCTCAGGCTTTTCAAACAGGCCGAGCTTAATGTGAAGGACGCTTCATCCACTTACAGAATTTACTGTATTTCATATAAATACAGCAGTCTTGAGTCATATCTGCTTTGGAATTGTCTTTGTCAGATAGCTGCATCAATGAAAGCTGATTTTACTGTAGTATTTGATTCTATTTTAATTTTAAACTGTTTTTACAGGGACAATGCTGTGTGAATCAGATGCACATATGGCACTTACAGAACCTGTCCCCACAGCTTATCTTAGTTTGGACGCTCAAGGAAATTGCAAGGTGTCATTGGATGATGCACTGGTCAGCTCTTCAGCTAGGTTTGTCTAATTTAAGATTGTATTTTTTTTCTGTAGTGACCTGTATACATAGGACATAGTTCATATTCTAGCATGTTTACTTAGATTAATTGGGACATACGATTTTTGGAAGAAATTTTGATTTTTTGTTATTTTTTTATTTTTTTTACTAATTCCAAAATCCAAAAGCTGAATCTATAATCTCACTGATCAAATATGTGAAATACCTAGCAAGTACTAAATGCATTGGGAAGCATCACTGTACTGTAAACAAGAGGTGTGCCTCATTAGTGGACAGCTTGTGTGCAGTGTGCAGTACCTGTGCTGATTTTTATCAATCGAGGCAACCTGATTTGCTGTAAATTTAAATAACCTCATAATAAAGAGTAGGTTGGTAGCTAAGGATCTAAATGTCACCACAGTGTAATGGGATATAGCTGACAGACTTCCAAGACTCTACCTAATTTTTGGGGGCTATGTTGGAATTATATGTAGTATGAGGAAGAAAAAAAAAAAGATTACTTTTGATTCAGTGTAACAGAAATAGCTGCAGGGGTTTTTGTTCCTATTACTGAGTCACTTCGATGCTTTGTCCACAAAAGCAGGTGGAGAAATGATGTAGAACTACTGCAACTGAGGGTTAATTTGTGTTGGAAAATGTTCTCAGTTACAGTGAGGAAATAGTTAGTAGAGAAGATATTGTAATCCTTTTTGGAGAAAAGAAGAAAGCTGATTTACATACCTCTGGTTTGTAGTTTGCAGATTAGATAGAAGTGATTCTGCTTTTGGACAATACACAGGAGTAGCCAAGTCAAAGCTCCATGCCTTAAATCCTATCCTATGTGCAAAGCCATGAGTTGATTACCCCTTAAGAAGTTCAGAGGAAATGTAAAACCGAGGAAGCAACTTACCTCTTAGACTGAAATTCACAAGGTGCTCTGTGGCTGATTCGTCTTCCCTTTGATCCAGTAGAAGGGGAAGAAAGCATGAGGCTTGGGGTGGCACCCTGCCTGCGCTAGGCTGAAGGGTTTGTGTGGGACCAGGTGTGTCCTGCTTAGTGACAGCAGAGTTGACAGGCCATCTTACTGCCAGGGAGCTGCCCCGTTAGACAGGACTCGGCCACCCTGTCCACGATGTCTGTGATGTCATGGGCACGCGGCTACTTCTAGAAGACCACTGAGGAAACAGACCTTGGAAGAAACTTCATACCAGAAGTTGCAGTGAAGGAAGAGTGGATACGTAGTGCTGACATGAAGAAACAAATGCTTCCGTGATGGCCTCAAGCAGGGCACCTGTCTCAGGGCTGTTTGGCAAGGCAAGATGGAGCTTTAGTTTCTCTGGCGTATGATCTTGGGTAGCGTAATGCTTGGGCCTTGGTGCTAAGGTGATGGTACAAGTGCGGTTTGCCCAGGGTGGAGGAGCAAATGTTGTCTACTTGTAGCATGGAGGTGTGATATGTCATTCTATGGGCAGAGCACAGAGACTTGAATACCAAATCTCACAGGGTCTGGCTTCCAACTCGTGGCCTGAAGTGGGATGTGTGACTTAATTATTCCATATCCTCATCACTTATGGCTTTGAGAAAGTCTGTTTTGGAGAAGGACAGAGGAAGAACACTGTTCCACAAACGCAAGCAGGAGGTATTTTAATGGTTCTTGCAAGACTGAAAGTAAAAAGGGCAACCACAAATACCACAGTGCAAACTCCTTGCGAGGAGCACAGCTGAAGTAGATAGAGGGTATGTGTCTGAGAGTGCCTGTTCAATTTCTGCACAAACATCTGGCGTGATCCTGATGTACTGAGTTCATTAGCAATACCTAAGAACAGGATTTCCTGTTAAATCAATTTCCTGCTCTTAGCTGGCTTTGCTTTCTGCAGGAAATGTCTATGTTTTTTCCCCAGGGTCACCAGGGTGATGGCTGTGCTGCACAGAAACATGGCCTTGGGGCGCAGCCGCCTTCCTTAGGCTCGCATAGTGCAGATCAGAGAAAAGCACCAGATCTGCGTGCCCCTTTCTGTCCCCGCATCTCTCACTGCTGTAGTCTGTTTCAGGCATGCAGAGCAGACCTGTGGTATTAAATTATCGCTGCATTGTGGATGTTGTGTTCATGGATTCTTCTGCAGCTAGTCTTAGAGCGACATACACATGTTCAAAAGTAGTGTAGGCAAAGACCACACACTTGCCGAGGTGGGCATGTTTCATTGGTGCCTGAGCTAGTAAAATTAATAAAGCCGGCTACAAAACATCAGAAACCACTCATCTTTGCTTGACATGCAAGGCTTAATGTAATTAAATGATGGGGTGAGCATGGCTAAGGCATTCTTCATCCAGTGTGCTAAAGTCTATCCAGTACTAATTACTTTTGCCTTGCAGAGCTGTTGAGGTCTACAACACTGAGACAGTTGAAGATACTAAGACAGAGGGATCTCAGATGAACAAGCTTGGTTTCAAATGTAAGTAGAAAGAATGTTTAGTTACTGTTATGTGCATAAAATTATTATTTAAATGAGAGAGTAATTTACAAAACCACAACATTGGAAGAGGGAATTCAAATGGCAGGGTAGTCTGTCAAGAAGCCTCTAGAACATAGACTTTAAAGCACTGGTGTGCTCCAAGGAGTAAAATAGTTAGTATCACTGACTAATGTGTATGTACCAGGTAATCGTGTACTACTTATTTTAATAATAAATAAATAAGTGGCAGGAAGATTTAGGTTAGAAGGGGAGGTAAATGGAAAACATTAAACAAAATTTTGAATGTGCTTTAGAGGCTTCATCTCTTAGTCTTGTTCTATAATAGTGGGGAAAAAGGATGGGGGGGAGCTGTTAGCATTTGCTTTTACTTCTATACTTGTATTTATATTTCTGTTATGGCAGAAAGCAATTTCTAAATGAGATGTTGAATATTTACTTTTTTTAAACCAGCTTCTTCACCTCCTCCCTCCAGTGTGTGGACAACACAACGAGATGGAGAAGTCAGACTGAGGATGGATGAGCAGGGCATAGGCAGTGAGGCACCAAAGACTGTTCATGATCTATTCCAGGAAGCTACTAGTAAATATGGTGACTATTATGCTCTTGCATCCAAGAAAGGTGGCCAGTGGATAAAGCTAACTTACAAGATGTACTATGATGAGTGCTATAAAGCAGCCAAAAGCTTTATGAAGGTGAGCTTTTGGTTGAATTCTACTCCATGTTCATGGTCAGCAGTTTAACTGCTGAAATGGCTGGAATCAGCTGTTTCTTATACTTAAAAATTCTCTGAATGTTGTTGAGTCTTAAAGTGACAGGGAAAATGGCTGACCCACCAGAAGGCTGCGCTGCCATGCAGTGGGACCTCATCAGGTTGGAGAATTGGGCGGGGAGGAACTTAACGAGGGCAAGTGTAGAGTCCTGCATCGGAGCAAGAATGACCCCAAACACCAGGATAAGTTGGGCACTGCCCTGCTGGGGAGCAGTGAAGGGGGGAGGGACCTAGGGGTCCTGGTGGACAGCCGGATGACCATGAGCCAGCACCGTGCCCTTGTGGCCAAGGCCGATGGCATCCTGGGGTGTATCAGAAGCAGTGTGGTTAGTAGGTCGAGAGAGCTTCTCCTCCCCCTCTACTCTGCCCTGGTGAGACCACATCTAGAATATTGTGTCCAGTTCTGTGCCCCTCAGTTCCAGAAGGACAGGGAACTACTTGAGAGAGTCCAACACAGAGCCACGAGGATGATGAAGGGAGTGCAGCATCTCCCTTATGGAGGAAGGCTGAGGGAGCTGGGGCTCTTTAGCTTGGAGAAGAGGAGGCTGAGGAGTGACCTTAATAATGTTTATAAATATGTAAAGGGCGATTGTCAGGAGGATGGAGCCAGGCTCTTCTCAGTGACATCCAATGATAGAACAAGGGGCAGTGGGTGCAAGCTGGAACATAGGAGGTTCTGCTTAAATATGAGATAAAACTTCTTCATGGTGATGGTGACAGAACACTGGAACAGGCTGCCCAGGGGGGTTGTGGAGTCTCCTTCTCTGGAGACTTTCAAAACCCACCTGGATGCATTCCTGTGTGACCTGATCCAGGTGTTCCTGCTCCGGCAAGGGGATTGGACTAGATGATCTTTCAAGGTCCCTTCCAATCCCTAATAGTCTGTGATTCTGTGAATTACTTGAACATGACATGAACATTTTGGTAATTACTACAGTGTTTTTGTTTGAGTTTCATACAAATCGCTTCCACATTCAAGTAAACAAAAAATATTTAGGAAAACCTTTAAGGAGGGGTATTTGAGACATGGCAAACCTGGACAAAGCTCCTCATAAGGCTTGCAAATTTTCATCTTTCCAGGAAAAAAACTCAAAGGAACGCTTATGAATCCAACTTAAATGATCAAACTAGCTGAGCCATGTATTGTACGGTAGGGTGTTAAGACAGATTGAGAGAGAGAAAACAACATTAAGTGTTCTTCCTGTTATCATTAGAAAGTCTTATTTCCTAAAGTTAAGGCCACTCTTTTGTTTGTTTTTCCCTTCCACTCATACTGTGGGATCTTCCACCATACGTACTTCCACTGTCTCTGGTGCAAAACCAGAGAACAGCTGAAGCAGATTGAAAGGCGCGGACTTCAGCAGCTGGATTTCCATAGCCTCTGTTAACTCTAAATTAACTCTAAGCATTCTTCAAAGGACAAACAAGATTGCCGTAATCTCATTTCTTGTTTACAGCTGGGACTAGAGCGTTTCCATGGAGTGTGCCTCTTGGGATTTAATTCTCCAGAGTGGTTTATTGCTGACATTGGAGCTATCCTTGCAGGGTAAGAAAGAGTGTTGTCTCTTGACATGCATTTTGCTTTAGCCTTCAGATAGTAATTTCATTATTCATGTGAGAAGGTGTTTTTGGTTTAAAACAAAACAAGTGCTGCTTATATTTGAATTTAATGAGGATAGCTAGAACCTAAACTCTCTTTACTTCATTATGAATTAATAAGACAAAAAAAAAACATATTTTAGCTAGAAAAAGCACATTGTCTCTTAAAATGAACAGTAGGTTAAACCAAAAACATGCTTATTTACATTTTGGTTAAAATATAATGTTGGAAAAGGACAGAGTATCAAAATCCAGTACTGTGATAGCTGTCTTCCATCTGACACACTTTGGCCTGTTACACCATGCTGACATTAGCTATGACCAGAAATGAGCCTTTGCTCTTGGAACTAAGCTTTCCACGTATTGTTGTTGCTTTATGGGTTGTTCTGCCTATGGTTTTTCCTCTGTTAAAGTTTGAAATGGTATGATTTTTTTTCCTGCCAGCAGCTTTGCTTATCCTCTAATTCTGTGTTTTTCTTTTCTTTTTTTTTTTTCATTTCTTTTGTAGTGGTCTTGCCGTTGGTATCTACACTACAAACTCTCCTGAGGCCTGTCATTATGTAGCAGAGAACAGCAGTGCTAACATTGTGGTTGTGGAAAACCATAAACAGCTGCAGAAAATCTTAGAAGTAAATACACTTGTTAAATGACTGGAACCTTTTGTCCTGTTGATAGATACGGGAGGGTAAAGCTACCTGAGGGAAATGCTGGATCTGAAAGCAGAGGTGAACCAATCGAGCCTGCTTGGTGTGTTTGCTGTTCAAACTCAATGAGTGATCACTTGTGCTAAATTTCATTAAAGTTAAAGGGTGGTTCTGCAGAGTAGCAAAACCTTGAGCTTAAAGTACAACAAGCCAAAATGAAAAAATAAAAATCCCCTAGGTTGGCTGGCAACATCCCAGTCCAAACGATTACCGTCTCTACTGAGGCTTCCCTCTTCTCTTTCAGTAAGGCAGATGAGATTATCTTAGCTTTACTTCAAATGGCAAGTAGCAGTTGCATGTTAAGTGGTGGGTAACTTAGGCTTAAAAAGAATAAGCAGGATTTGCTCCTTGTCATGGATCTCTCTTCTCAACACAGGTTCAGCATAAACTACCTCATTTGAAAGCTATTGTCCAATATGGGGAAGAGCTAAAAGAGAAGAGACCAAATCTGTATTCTGTAAGTAATGGGCATGTTACTGGCTTGTAAATAACAGCTGTGTTTAGCTGATGGCTTCAAGCAACCTTCTACAGGACTGTCATAAATAATACAAGTTTATGTTGATTACAGTGAGGGAACACTTGCCTAGCTGAAGTGGTAGTTGTACACTGTTGTTCAAACCTTGATAAATCCATATTGTAAGGGAAGGGTGCTAGCATGCTGACCTCTGCTAGGCAGCTTCAGGTCCCATAATTACGCCTGCTTGGCACTCCCAGTGAATGCCAGTGTCGCCTACAGAGCTGGGAAGCTTTTTCAAGGTAGATCTGTCTCCTTTTTTGTTTCTTGCCATGCCTCTTGTGACAGACAGAAAATATGGTGGGACTGGCAGATTCTGTTGCAGGTTTGGACATTGAAAACAGTTCCCTTCTCTTCATGTATAGCAAAGGGTTTAATTTCATTTGTCAGTGATGGTGTGTAAAGTGATCAAGTTCTACTCTTTTGTGTACAGTGGAGAGAGTTCATGGACCTTGGCAAAGATGTCCCAGACACTCAGCTCCGTGAAATCATTGACTCACAGAAGCCTAACCAGTGCTGTACGCTAATATATACCTCAGGGACAACTGGACAGCCAAAGGGAGTAATGCTCAGTCATGACAATGTAAGTATCTCTTTGTGTGCCCATTCCAAG
>CM021724.1:5065155-5095424 GCA_011074415.1 Stictonetta naevosa | reverse complement strand
AAAAAAAGGAAAAGACATTTCCATGAAAAACAAGAAGTGCTAGTGTTAGACAGTAATTGCTAAAGGTTGTAAACAAGGCCTTTGGAAGGTTGTAAATCCGCATGCCTCACACCCCTGCCAGCCCATAATTGCACTAAGGCAGAGGGACGTGCTCGTGGACAGCGGTTATCTGCCGAGTCCTCTGCAGACAAATGCGGGTGCATCCAGCCACGCTTAAGCCAGGGGGCTGCATTAGAGGGACTGGTGCTGGATGGAGCTTGGATTACAAAGGGAATCACAGGAGGTGAAATGGGCTCACTCGTCAGCTTTTCTCTGCCTGGAGTTCCGGATTCCCAACCTGCCCGACACGGTTCATACAAGCACTGTCTCTCATTTTGCCACTCCTGTACATTTAACTGGAATATATGAGCCCTGTGTGGGACTTACCCCAGTTGGCAGGAGAGCTGCAGGACTGGTATAACAGGATCTCACAAATCTGGGCTAAGGAGCACTGCTAGTGGGAACTCAGCCCCACGCGTGCCCAAAGGATCCCCAGCCCCAGCCCGCTTGGTGGCAGCTGCCTGTAGTATGCAATGAAACCCCTGTGATTTACCTGAAGCTCAGAAAATGTTCCCCACACAAACACCCTGCAACACAGGTACATTCAGAGGAGTAAGCAACAGGAGAGGAAAAAATGCTCTGCCGTCTCATCTCCCAGATGCAGCTCCTGGGTGCCCGCAGCTGTCCCCCTTCATGCCCCCGCCTGCCCCTTGGACGCGCCTGCACTCACGGTGTTGTAGTACTCTGCAATGACCGTCGAGTGCTCAAAGTTGCCTTCACACCAGTCGACTTCGGCACTCTGGTAGGAGAATATGCTCGGCATCGTCGGGCTGCCTTTGCAGAAGGAAGGGGAGCGGGTTAGTCATGCAGCTGGGGAAGGACCGTGCTGCACACCCAAAGGGAAAGGGGAGACACGCTCTGCCTGCCTGCCCCTTGCACATGCACATGCTCGTGTTGCACAGCATCCTTACCCTGCTATGAAAGACTCATCCTCTTCCCAGCATGTAACACGTTGCAGATATTTCCTGCTCTCTCCTCACAATCAGGAGTAACAAATCACCCTAGGAAATGGTCTTGAACTCTGAGCCTGGGAACAGTCGCCACAGCCCCATACACGGCATTAACATCCCTTGGCGGGGGTCATTTCTGTCACATCATGCTTCCCCATTTCAGCCCTGCCCTTGTCACCCTGTCTTCTCCCTCTGCTTCACTTTCTTTATGACTCAGATCTCGCTGCCAAGAGGACTTCCCCACACCTCATGGGCTGTGCGCTACCTTTTGGGAGTGGAGCTCCACAGGGTTTATTGCTCATTGGCTCTGTCCTTGTTAGTCGTTTCTTAGCATCCTCCCCAGGGCTGGAGCTCGTCTTGCATGGTGCGAGCGCCAGTACTGTCCCTGGGTGTTCCCAGAGTCCTGGGGCACAGAGCAAAGGCCCGGGGATGTCTTGTTGCCAGCAGTGATTTCCCTTTGCGTGCGCCTCCTGTGCAAGCTCTGTCCTTGCAGCTCAGTGAAAGGCATCAGAGCTTTGTGCTCCGCATGGCTCCACACTGCAGGAGCCCCAGGACCTCTGGCAGAGGCAGAAGGTACATTTAAATGCAGGATTCTATAAAAAAATCTAACCTTTTTTTTTTTTTTCCATTTTTCTTCCCAATGCTAAAGACTTCCCCATCCTTAATGTGCACATCATTTCTCATCCCTCTTTCATTCCTCTGGAAAAGTAAAATTTTCATCAAGTTCCTCATTTGCCGCATTTTGTTACAAATCCTTGAGGTTTTAGAGCTGTCGTAGAGGCTGACGGACAGCTAAAGAGATGGCTGCCAAGCTTAGCAGTGTTCGGGAACACCGTCCAAACCCCAGTGGCTGGGTATTTGGTATGCAAGAGCCACAGAAAATCCCTGGAGCAGGTGGAGCCCTGGGCACAGTGCAGGCTCTGCAGAGGGAGCAGGCGGCAGCGTGACACTGACCACGCCGACAGCATCCTGGAGCTCCCAAGGCACAGGCAGAAAGAGTTGGAAAGCAGAGCTTTCTGCTCTTTGAAAACCCTTTCAGTATTGAATCTAGCACAGGGAAGGGAAGTTTATCTTAAAATCACTCATCAGCTGGTGTTCTTACAGAGAAACAGCCAAGTCCCTGTTTGCAGCGGTGCCAGCTGAGTAACACCACAGAGCTGAGCAGCGGCAGTAGGTGTGCAGTGGTGTGAGGCAACTCTGCCACTCTTCCCAAGAAGAATTTCAAAGGGAGAAAGCCGGGAGTAGCACTAACACAAACAAGCTTGTCTACAGCCTCCTGCTTCTACCGAATAAACTGACTTGTGGATAAATCTCCACTGCTCTTTTCCAATTGCAAGTTAGCAATGCCCCCTCAGTGATCCAGGCTTGGGGGTTCCCCAGAGCAGGTGAGACCCGAGCAGCATGAAGTAGACGGCAGGCAGATTGGGCTGAGGTCTGATTCTTCGTGATCCATGTTTCTGTGTGCTCATCTGCACCGCAGCGACCCTCTCCCAATCCCCGGTGGTCTGCATTACGTGCTTACAGCAATGCAAGTGGTTGTACCGGGTAAGAGCAGAATTGGACCCAAGAAGGTAAAGCCCATCTCCCAACTGAGCTGACCTCAGTCAAGAGGTGGCGAGGGGATGGTGGAGACATGAGGCAGAGGCAGCAAAAGGGAAGGGAAAAGCAGCTCCCAAAGCACCCAGCAGCCTCTTGCTTGCTGCTCACTTCTCACCCCAGCCCAGCTTACCTGTGTTCCCTTGGGACGGAGCACGCAGAGAGGTGAAGTGTCAGGAGCTCCAAGGTTTCCAGCAGAGTTGGAGCCACAACCTGCCTGGCCACCCTAGCTGTGCAGGAGCACCCACAGTGTGAGCTCACCGGGAGCAGCCGCCAGGAAATAGCCTTCCTCTGACTCTAGGGACAGCTCTGGGATGCGACAAGAGCCATGAGCACCCTCCAGGCAAAGCTCCCAGTCCCCCAGAGGAAACATATTGGCTGGAAGGTTTATATCTGTGCTCCCAAATGGGCAGGGGCAGAGAGGGAGGGCAGAGAAGCGTGAGCTGGAAGGGTTGGAAGAGCGGGTAGAAATGCAGTCTGAAATCATCAGCGTGCCCCTAGGCAGGTTACCTGCGCACGCGCGCACACCCCAACCCTAACCCTGTTTCTCCTAAGGGAGGGACCGAGCTGTACAGCCTTCCTCCGAGATCTGGTTAAAAAACAATAAAACAAATTTCACCCAGAAACAAACTCTCAGCAAGCTGATGCTGCCTCATTTTCAGGGATTAAATTTGAGCCACTTTTCAACTTTTCCCCAATTGCTGCCATACAGTATGTTCCCAAAAATAAATCACACTTCCTCTAGCTAGTATATTTTGTTATTTAGTTAAAGAATTGGCTGAATGGGACACCTTTGGGTGACTGCTTTGCGAACCTTTTCCTCTGGAATCTGATTCAGGATATCATGAAAATTGGCAGCAATTATACTTTTCCCAAAGACCAAAATCTTTTTCCTCTACTAGGGTTGGGAGAAGAAGAAACATGTTGCTTTCTTAAACATAAAAGCTTATTATGTGGCCAGCTCCTCCTGTTGCAGCAGGGGAGACACCAGGCTCAGCATCACCATGCAGGGTTCAACCAAGATCTGAGGTGTCCCCATCCTTGTCTGTGTGCTTACTGAGGGTCACAGCTGCCTTTGCTGTGACATTTCCAGGCATTCTGGGTTGGATTTGCCCTGAGGCCTGGCTCTTTGGGAAGCTTAGTATTTATTTTTATACTTCTATAAAAAGGAACTCACCTGGGAGACGCCAGGGCTTACAAAAGCCTCACAAATCCACATAGATTTTGAAATGAGAGGGTAATTAACCTCTGAAAAAGCTTATCTTACAACACGATTGAGTCGCCGTTACATGAGACTAAGTCAAGGCTGGCTGTCTTTCTAGGACAGACGTTGTGACTCGATGCAGGTGCTCAGAGCAGCGAGCTGCTCCCTGCCCTGGATGCCTGCACCGCGGTGCTGGAGGAGCTCGGGGGGGAATTTGCTTCTCATTCGATTCCAGCTCCTGAATGAACCATGGGAGTACGAGATGGATGGGCATGTGTGCTGAAGGAAGGCACCCGGTTCCCCAGGGGATCGCAGTGAGAAGCAAGCACTGGCTCGTCCCTTACACCACTGGGGGAGGCAGCCAAGGGCCAGTCTCCACCAATGAGGGGATTTGGAAATGAGGCAGGTCATTGCCAGACACATGATGCCTGGCTCATGCAAATGTCTTTGAAAACAATGAGTTTTCCCACCCCAAAACCTCTGGCATCCTTGGCATGACCAATGCACATGAGCATCACTGATGTGTCCTGTGCTACACGGCGAGTAAGTAACCATGGAGGATGTCAGGAATCTGGATCTTCCCTGATTCATCAGTAAGCAGTGTTCAGGTCACAAGGAGAGAGGCTGATTTCCTGGTGAGTCTTCTGTCCGGCTCCACCTAATGGCTACAGCCTCCTGCCTGTGGCCAGCAGGGCCTGGGGCTGTGGGGTGAGCTGGAAGGGGGGGTGTCCTGCTCAGATGCGTCGTTTCTGCCCCTGGATCCACAGGGAAACCTCACAGGGGAGGTTTGTTCCTCACCCTCTCCCCACAGCTGTTCCCTCCCTGCTACCCAGGACTGATGCCATTGTGCAGGACCCCACATCCCAGCAGCATCCCGGGCTTTTTGGGGCAGTACTTGCTATGATGCGGGAAGCCCCTGAGACAGCCGGGAGTTGGCAGTGGAAGCGGCTGGGACTTCTGCGGGATCCGAGCCTGCAGCCTCAGGGTCCGGCTGCTCATTGAGCCTGGCCCTCCCCTGCCTTGTCCCATGGTCCCTCGCGTGGAGGTTTCCACCTGGACAGCTGGTGGTGGGGGATATTGCTTTAAAAAGCCCATATGGAGAACCTGTGGCTCAAAGAAACATGCCTGCATTCATTGCCCTGGTCAGTGTGGGGCTGGGACTGATGGCAGAGGGGCCGGCAGGGTGAGGTTGGAGCACTGGTGTCCCTCGTCCCAGCTGCTGTTTGCTCAGCACGTGTGAGTCAGAGCCCTGGGGGGGAAGGAGAAGAAATGACTTAGCCCAATTCTCACAGCAAGGCAGCGGGTGAGTCGGGAAGGGAACCCAGGCATTTTGGCTCCCTGGTACCCTGCTCCATTGCTCTGCCTGTGTCCAGGAAGGGCCTGAAGCAGCCCAGACAGGCTCCGTCCTGCTGCCGCTGCTTTGCTCTGGGTACGTGCCTTTAGCTCCAGGGCTGCAATTTCTTGCTGTCGGGTATAAAAACACAGGGAGGTGACCTGGGAGCCTTGCTAATGCTGAACAATTAGATAATCCCTGTCATCCACAGCTCCACAGGGCAGGAATTGCAGCCTCTGCTTGGTTTGGAAGCTGTTTAGCAAATCATGGTCTGGAAGAAATAACAGCAGCAGGAGACACGCTAAAGCTGGATGAGGTTTGCGCAGCCAAATGAAAGCATTTGTCTCCATTGCTGCTGCACAGCCTAGCAGGAGCAATGTACCCACTCTTATTCACATCTGCAGAGTTGTAAATATCTGTGTTTCTTCACCACACAGGGCAGGGGCTCCAGGCAACCAAAAAGCATCAGTAGTGACAGCAAAGACAGATCGCACCCCACGTGAGGTGTGGCTTCCAAGTCTCAAATGTCTGCAACACCTGCTCTTTACAACACTGTGTCTTGTCCTTGTGCAAGCCAGTCTCCAGAGGAGCAGGGCACAAGCCTTATCAGGCCCTAGAGGGTTACTCTCAGGGTCCAAGAGCAATTCCTCACCAATCCATCATCATTGAGCAATCACCCAGGCACTCTATTATCTTCACTCCAGGCAGGATGCCATACCAGTCAACCCAATAGTCTTTGCTAATCTGACCACCCCGTGCTTGTTTTGAAATCCAGACAGGTTTAGAACAAATGGTTTAATTGCTAATAGTAACAGCAATAATAGTAATAATTAAAGGAAGTTCTCCCAGTGCTGTCATCTGTCACATGCACTTCTCAGGGCAGCCGTGTACACACTGCAGACTTCAGCTTGCATAACTCAGTGGGAGGTGTGGGGTGTGTGGGTGCTAAGCAGGGGCTTTTCTCTTTCTTCCCTTCTTGTAGATGAAAGCACAGGCTATCTACATCAGGAGAGAGAAAATCCCCTTAATCTCAGCAGCACTGTAACTGCTCCAGCAGGGCTCTCCCCACTCTGCTGCAAGACATGAGAGCAGCGAGGACTGCTCAAGTCCTGGAAAGTTTCAAATTTAGCAGAATCTGAGCAGGGCAGTGCCTCTCACCAAATCAAGCCTCTGCATCCTGCAACCTCTCATCCTTTCTTGCCTGGAGGAATCCTGACTCTAAAGAGACCTGAAAATGGAAAGAGATGAAAAGAAAACTCCTTTTTGCTCAGGCTGAGCCTGTAGCTTTACATCACAGCTGGCAGAAGCTTGGCAGGGCTTTGCACCCAGGTAGTCATGTTTATCGAACGCTGCAATCCTTTCTCAGAGTGGCGCAAAGCTTTTGCAGGAGCAAACAGTGATGATTTGTGCAAGTCCTGAGAGACCAAACAGCAGAGTCGGCAACTTGCCTTGGGAACCAGGGGCTTCCTCATCCAGGGCCATCTCTGAGGGCTCGAGGGGAGACCCATGGTCACTCTTTACTCTCTGCTGGGCAGAAGGCGGGAGCTGCTGCCTCTGTTTCAGGCAGAGAGAATTCTCCAGGGTCCCCCTCCCCACGCACTGCACCTGAAGAAGGACAAGGTAAAGCCTGGGGGATTTGTGCCTTCATTAAAAATCCACAAGCCCCTAAGAAGGCAGATCAAAGTCTTGCCTCTGACCCTGTTGGTGGCAGGATCCGTCTTTTCGAAGGACTATAAGGAAGAAGGCAGCACTGCTGGAAAAACCTCTTGGAAGAGTTTGTCACCTGAAACAGCAAACCCTGAGAAGGGAATGGAAGTGCCACCAGTGCCCACAGAGCAGATCTGCTGGGAGTGCTGGAGGAGCTATGTCCAGCTCTTGTAATTCCCAGTTTGTTGCCTGGCCTCTGAGACCATGAGGGAGACCATCTCCAACCTCTTGCAACCACTGCCTGGCACAAACTGCCCTCTTCTTTCCTAAAGCAGATGAGTTACTCTCTTAGCAGACAGCATCCTTTGTGATTCCAACTCAGTCTTGACGGATAACAAGCAATGTCTGTGTCCTCCTGCAAGTTATTTAACAGCCTCTGCCTGTGTGCCCATGTGCAGGCAGTAGCCTGAGCACAGCTGCCTGCACAATAAAACACATTCACATCAGGACCACCCCACTCTCTTGTAGCCCCTCTTCTTGGTGGCCTTAATACTGAGATGGATACGTCCCTGGAGGTGGCTCCAAATCCATGCATGAGGGTCTGACACCATCCCATCGTGCAGCCACAGCTGGGGGGGTACAGAGCAGAGAGTGGCATGAAGGAGGGAGCCCGCAGGGTCCTGCAGCTCTGGTACTGGTGTGTGGCTGCTTCCTAAGCTCAGCTGCACCCCAAGCAGCACACATGTGAGTGGGTTTCTGCACACACCCTCTGCAGGGAGGGTGAGGGTTGCACAACACCCAGTGACAGTGGAGGAGGCTGCTCTGGGAACCCAGCCCCCAGGCTAGGTCCTTGCCTATCTCCGCAGCACAGCCCCACTGAGATTCAGCACTGCGATGGGAACAGGGAGATGGAGCCATCCCACCTCTCCCTGTAGCACCCGTGGGACTATTACCAAATGAGCAGAGTTTCCCAAATCCTCTTTGCATGTCCTGAAAACTCATGGCAGCCAACATGCAGAGCACAGCGGCCCCCATCATGCTTGGGGCTTTGCAGAGGTGATGAGGACAAGCTCCAGCACATCTAGAGATGCTCTTGTGGTGTTGCTCCTGCAAATAACAAGAACATTAGCACAAACTCTGCAAATCAGGGGCAAGGGCAGCTTTGGCTGAGCTGTGCTGTGATAGTGGAGAAGTTCTGATTTTTCCTAACTGTCTGTAGAGGCCTGAAATTCAGACAAGCCAAATAGGTGGAGGGGCAGGATGCTTTTAAGCCTGGAAGCAGGACTTCTTGTGGTGTCAGAGACAAGGCATAGTGAGGGCTATAAAGCCTGACCCAGGGAAGGGGATTTCTGCTGGAAAGACCCCAGGGTTCACACATCAGTGGCCATGCTGCACAGAAATGGCACCAGCTGGCAGAGTCTTGGTGCAGTCAAAGCACAGCCCAGGTAGTAGGCAAATGGGGCAGGGATGCAGTGGGTGTTAGTGGTAGTGCAAAGGGTATTGTTTCAACTGTATGTTTTAGATACCAAGCAATGATCAGCAGCATTTGAGAATCCTATACGTGGACTTTGTGTCTGTTTGCTTGCATGTGTCCTAAGTCTTCTGGGCTGAAGTGTCCAATACAGCTCCTGGGGGACGAGGAGTGTTCACAGGGGAGCCCTGGAGGTGTCCGTGCCAGCAGACCCAGTCACACTTAATCCCAGCATTAGTGGTGCATCTCGGTGCCTGAGACACCTGAAGTTTATTTCCTTCCTGTGTTGTGTGCTTTCCGTAAGCTCCTTGGGACAGGTTTTCTCTGTGGTCTCCCTGGATGTTGACTCCTCACAGGGGATCCAAAATCCTGTGGTGCACACAGCAGTAATAGCCATAATGATAGTTCCTAGCGCTGTTATTGTTTGGTCCGGCTGAGCTGGGAGACATTACAGAGCTGGCAAAAACAATAATTATCTGTTGCCTTCCTTTTTCTTTTTTTTTTTTTTTTTTTTTTAAGCCAAGTATTGCAAACAACCCGGGGGTGCTGGGGCAGCGCGGAGGTGATAACTGCATGTGTGGAGTGAGGCGGGTGCTGCAGCTGGGCTGCAGGAAGCCCCATCTCCCCAAATCCCACCCCAGGAACATCCCTGCTGCCTCTCCCCATTCTCCCTGCGGCTGTAGCAGGACACCTGTTCCCACCTGTTTCCAGGCGCTGATGGGGTGGGAATGATGCTGAGTGTAGCTGCTGGGAGAAGCTGGCCTGAAAGGCGCTGGCTCCCTGCAGGGTGGTGGAGGACAAACAGCTTTCCCACTATGGGGCTTGGCTTCCCTATCGGAAAGTTCGAACAGTGGTTGGCAAGGTGCCTCCAGATCTGCTTTGAGATAGGAGCTGGGTGATGTTATATGGTTACACTGGCATAACGATGCCAGTATCCGCAGCTAATTACTGCAAGGCAAAACTAATTAGTGCAGAGTAGAGAGGATAAACCATCCTGGGCTGAGGAACCCCTGGACTAGAATAAAAAATAATGTATGGAGAAAGTCCGAAGGAACCAGCAGGTGACTGCCACCTGGGTGTTTCGAACAAGTTACAGCCTCTGCTGGGAGTTGTGGGGCAGGACAAATAATTTCCAGGGAGAATGGCTGGATTTTCTTTTACACTCAGGGACTGGCAGATAAGGCACAAACTGCAAAGCTTTCAAGGCCCTTGCTGTGCAAAAAGCTCAGGGTAGACATGCTGATGTCCCTGGAGCTCCATTAACAGAATCACCATTAAAAGAGTAACAGTGCAAATATGAGAGAATTGTGACTTTATCCCACACCGGGGAAATACTATGCAGGCTGGAGTGCCAGCCCCACACCTCTATCTCTGCCTGGGGATGAATCCTGCCTGCTTTCGGAAGTACAGTGTTCAGGTCACAGCCAACTCAGGCTGAATCTCATGCTGGATATGCCCCCTTCTCACTGCCAGCTTTGGAAGCCCCCAGACAACAACTCCTGTTTCAGGCACTTCAGCCCAGTGCCTGGAGCGAGGCTGGAGGGAGGCATCCAAACCCTTTGGGCACCTCTGTTGTGCTCCAAAAATCTATGAGCTGCCTAGTGGGCATAAAACCGTGGAATGGTTTGGGTTGGAAGGGACCTCAAAGCCCACCCTGTCCCACCCCTGCCATGGGCATGACCCCCCAGCAGCCCAGGCTGCCCCCAGCCTGGCCTTGGGCACTGCCAGGGATGGGGCACCCACAGCTCCTTGGGGCAGCCTCAGCCAGGGCCTCACCGCCCTCAGAAGAAAGAATTTCTTCCTTCTATCTGATCTAAATCTCCCCTCTTTTCATTTCAAGCCACCCCCCCCACACACTTGTCCTATCCCTACACCCCCTGACACAAAGTCCCTGGCCCAAAGGCACTGGCAGGCTGCTGTGAGGTCTCCCAGGAGCCTTCTCTTTCCATCCTGTCCTCGTAGCAGAGCTGATCCAGCCCTCGAGCCGCTGACTGCAGGACGAGGGTTGCAGAGGATGGGCTGGAGGCACCAGCTCCGGCTGTATCCCACATCAGGACCGCTTTGCGGCTGCCCCACGGGGATGGCAGGGGCTCTCCCACGCAGAGGTGTTTGCTCCCGTTCCCACCTTCCTGGATTTCCCCAGGGCAGCCCCAGGCCCCTTTGGGGCCGTGGTTTAGCCTGCGTAGGACCGCGGCCGGGCGCCGGTCCCCGCAGCGTCGGGGGGATGCTTCCCTCTGCCGGCACCGCCGCGTCTCTGCAGAGAGGAGAGCTCAGCCTCGGCCGGGGGCAGCACCTCGAGCCCTGCAAGTCAGGGCCCCTGGACCCAGCTGGGAAACAAGAAGAAAAAAAGGAAATCTAGGGAATTTATTCTAAAGGCTGCCGAGGACTGCGTTAGCTTTATTCGCCTCCTTCTTGGTGAGGGGGCACACGGTCTCGGGTTTTCTGGTCTCCCAGTCCATGTCTTGTTTTCTTGTAAATCTCCAATAAAATTGCTTGATCACATCCTCCAGTTATGGGGGAAGATCCCTGCATCTTCCTGAGATCCCCAGAAGGTCTCAGGAGTGAGATGCACTGGCGAACTGGCTGCATGCTCGTTCATGCAGGGACCATCTCTCCATCCGGGGCTGGCAAGAAGGTGCCCGCAGAAGTTGTAGAAGCTGATTTGGTGTCCCCACAGCTCTCCTGTGGCTGGACCCGAGTCTGTCCCAGCAGGACCTGCTGCTGGGAATCTACAGCAGCCGGGAGATCTGGGGAATCTCATTCCTGTTCTGAGGTCATAGAAGCATGATGTGATGTGGAAGTCCTTGTGGTGCATGGAGCAGTAATGGCCCGGTTGTACAGGATTCACTTCGTGGAGGCACTAAGCTAGGAATGAAGTAGCTGAAGCAGTGCAAAGCACAGATATAATATTATGTTGTATAATAGACAGATAATATGTTGTTCTGAGCATCTGTGCTCCAGCTTCCATGAAAAGCCCCAGACCTGAATTTCGACCCATGTCAGCATTTACGGTCCAGCCTTCCAGTTGCTGTCACTTGCACAGTAAATTACCAGCTTTATGTAAATGTGCTCAAACACAGAAAGTTTAGATCAGTTTAAATGCATCTACCAGACATCAAATACCAGACACAGCTTTAAAATCAATTCAGTTAAATCAGAGCATGGTTTTGTATTTTAAGACAAACATAAAACGCAGCTTCTGAGGAACCCAGTGCAGTGAATCCCAAGGGAGGGGAGATAAAGCCACCCTGGGATGGGCGGAGGGGGGGGACAGGGGGAGGGAAGCATTGTTTTCTACAAAGAACAGGAAACGAGCCTCAAAGAGTACATGAAAGAGACCTTAAAACAAATGCAGATCAGCAAGGGGGGGAGCCTCTCCACTCATCTCCCAGCTGCTCTGCCCAGGGGAAGCCTGCAGATCTGCTGCTTTTAGCAGAGGGGGCTCCCGGTGGGGAGGGACAAGGGGGCCAGGAGCTGCTGTCCCCTCCCGGGGCAGGGCTCCATGAAGCCCCAGAGGAGCCGGAGGAGCCAGGATTCACCCAGCGAAAGCGGGCCCCATGCTCTGCTTCACCCACGGGGATACAATTAACAGAGCTTGGCCAACGCCGCACTTCATGCCCTGGGACAGGGCAACTGGGCGACGCTTTGAGCTTTGCCACAAGGCTGCTCTCCCTGCTCGCCCAGTGCATGGGCACGTATAGTCCTCTGCAGCACTCATGTGCCTCTGCACAACTCTGGTGACAGGGCAGCTCAAGGGGAGGGGACACCGACACAGTGCCCACGGGCTTCTCGCCTTGTGGCAGAGAGCCTGGAGCTCTGGCACGCAGCGGGGCCAGAGAAATGGAGACATGGTCAGCAAGGGGAGATTGCCAAAATGTACCATCTCTCAATGCAGCTCTTCATGAAAATGCCCATTGCTTCTCCAAAATAGCTCTGCTTTGGGCCCCTTCAGGGGTTCAAGCCCTTTGCTGAACATGGCCACTTCCTTCTGCTACTCCTAGTAAAACATGGTTCATGTTAGAGCCAACTGGCAGAAATGAACAGTAATGCACCAGAAAGCCATTTCCTCACATAGGAGGAGAGCCGGTGGCCTGCTGCCAAAGGGGACAATGAGGGACTCTAGGGCTAGTCCTGCAAGCCCTCGTGTTCCTGTTTACGTGGAGCCCGGGTAGTCGATCAGAGAGCTTTCCCTGGTTTTTAAGGTAACGTTTAACGAAGTCACCCACAGCAGTGCCACATCCCAGAGGGATCTGCAGGCAGAGGCTGTGTGCGCGTGGCAAGCACAGAGGGCAGTGCTGTGTCCTGGCCAGGCGTCGCCATCACTGGGACCCCAACTCATCCCTGAGGCCCTGCTGGGGGTCCCTGGGGGCGGTGGCCGGAGCTGGGAGGTGAAACACCGTGGTGACCCCATTGGCGACAGAGAGGTCCTGTGGTGACCTTGTGCTGGTTTGAACAGGGCTGGGGCAGAGCCCCACAGGGCCTCATGTACCCTGTGACTGATGCCAGCGGGGCCGCCTGAGCTCTCTCGGCCAGACACAACCAGGAACAGCACGGGTAGGTGCCACAGCCCTGGAGGTCAACCTCCTACCCCCAGACACCACACCTGAAGGATGGGGACAGACCCCATCCAGCCTGTGAGCCCCGTGGGCCCTTCTCAGTGTCCCCATAACAAGACGGATCCACGAGGGCTGTGTGCGTGTGGCTGCGAGACGAGATCCAGGGACGGAGGGGTGAAGGACGATCCGCCCCCCTCGAACCCCGCTCCCCGCACCCCGTTTTGCCGGGGGCCGCTCCCCCAGCACCCCAGGCCCTGAAGCAGCCGGGGCCGGGCAGGGGGCGCTGCCGTGCGGCGGGGCCGGGGGCTGCGCGGTGCGGCGAGGCGCGGGGCCGCCAGGGGGCGCGGCGCGGGTCCGCCTTTGTTGCCGTTGGCGCCTTCCTCTATATAAGCGGCGGCCGTGGGCGGGCTCGGCTCGGCTCGGTTCGGCGTGGGGGTTTTGCGGCTCGGCTCCGACCGGCACGGCACGGCACGGCGGGAGGATGGAGATGAAGAAGCGGCTCACGCTGGAGCTGCGCAACAAGAAGCCGGGCGAGGTACCGCGGCCGCATGGCGGGGAAGGGAGAGGGGAAAGGGAAAGGCAGCGGGGGTCGGCTCGGCTCGGCCTGGGGACCACGCACCGCTGGGGGCGGCGGCGGGTGGAGGCAGCGGCGCTATGTAGGGGCGGCTCCACAGGGCCGGAGCGGGGCCTGGGCTGCGCTCCCCCGAGCCCCGGGGCCACCGCTGTGCCCGTGCCCGGGGGCTCGCCCGGGATGGCTGCGGGCGGCGCCGGGCTGAGATGGCTCCCGCCTCTCCGGGGCCGCCTAACATGGCCGGAGCGGCCCCGCGCACGCGGCTCGGCCATGTTAGGGGCGGCCCCGGGGCGCCGCCGGCCCCCGTCGCCCTTCCCGCCGCCCGCGGGCGCCATGGAGGGGCCTGGGCGGGCCGCGAGGGCCCGGGGCGAGGCCTCTGGGCTGAAGGAAAGGGAGTGGGAGAGGGGTGGGGAAGGGGCCGCTGGTGGGTGCTCTCCCGGGCTCCCGGCCGCGCAGGGTGCCCGCAGCAGGCTGGATTGCCTCCGCGTGTGTGCCTCCGGCCTCGCCCTTCTGCAGCCAGGGGTTCTCCGATCACGGCCATGCGCTGCTCCTCCGTCAGAGCCTCCTCCAGCCCCGGCCTGCAGTACCGCAGAGCTCCCGCTGCGGGCTGGGGGACGGGGGAAGGCTCCGTGCCATCCCCTAGGCCTCTTCTGGCTAACGAGAGGGACGTGGGGGGCTTCCAGTTCGGGGTGCCGCTTCCAGGAGACCACAACACTCCGAAGGAGCAGCACAGGCTGTGCTTTCCCCACCGCTGGTGATTCACGGCCCCCTAGCTCCTGCACAGAAGCAGCCAGGACTGTGTGGACTCTCTGCACAAGCCCTGCATGGGGTGTCCTGGTAGGGGAGAGAACGTGGCTGTTGACATCAGGGGTGGAAATTCCAGTGCTCGGGCCATATTCGTGTGAGTGGAGTTTCTGAAGGTTGCTGGTCAACTCAGAGGAGAGGAATTTTGGTGCTGCAGCAGGGATGTGAGGAATTGTGGAGGTGGTGTGCTAAATCCGTCTAACCTTTTTTTTTTTTTTTAAAAAAAAAGGAATGAGGTGATAGCTGAGCTGCATTAAATCACTTTGCTGCTCGGTTTCCTTTGCTGTACTTATCCAGTGCCTCCTTGGCTGAACTTTCTGCTTCCCAGTGCCTGCCTGTGGCTAGTACGTCCTTTGCACAGCAGAGGAACATCCTCATCTGATGGGGCCAGTTAAACTGCCTCTCTGCTGGAGTGATTAGGTCAAGCTGTACACAGTGGTCAGCTGAGGCTTGAGGGTTGGATTTTTGCAGCTTTCCAAAGCATTTGTGTTGTCCTTTCAGCCTCTGCTCCTGGGAGCTGGCTCACTGCCACTGTGTTCAGTGGGCAGTGCTTCAGAAACAAGGCCTGCCCTTATCTGAGGCCAGCCTTGTGGCCCCACTGGCATCCTTATAGCAAAATAGCTGTGGCTGTCACCTAGCTCTTGTGACAGATCACTGCATCTCTGCAGCATGCTGCCATGGGCAGCTTAAAATCAAGCTGGAGCATAAGGAAACAAAGGCTGTAAATGGAGGTTGTGGTAGAGGTTAAAGCCTTCACGGTTGGTAAAGGAACTTGCAGAACAAGAATGGTTTGAGGAGTACAAGTGTCCCTTCAAGGCTTCCAGCTGCAGGTTTCCTCTTGTTTGACACCAGGAATTTGAGTGAGTGGCATGCTGGGGAAACTAGCAGGCTCAGAGCATGCGTGCCCCGCAGCTGAGGCTGGTACGGGCCAGTACTGCTGCTGGAAGAAGCAGTCCTGGCTGCTCAGTCCTGTTCTGCTGTTGCACTGCCAGCTGCAGCATTTGTTCTGCCATCCAGGGCAAGGTGCTGGTCCAAGTTAAAGCTGGTCTCTTCGCAGCTAGGTTGGTTCTTAACCTAGTAATATTCACTCTCACCTTTGTGGCTGTACCAACGAAGTGGCAGCTGTGAAGTGCTGGCTTTGGTTGCCTTTATGCTGGGGGACTGAGTCTTTGTTTAATCAGACTTTTGTCTGAGGGACAAAATTAGTTCAACTGCAAAACTCCCGGTTGAGCTTGTTTGCTGCTGAGTTTAGAGCCCTGACCAGTACAGCCACTTCTGGAGTTTGTGTTAACTCACTCTGAGCTTTCTGGGCTGCCCTGGCAACTTCACAGCACAAGAAAGTCTGCTTCTAGTAGGGCAAAGTGAATTTCAAATGACTTCTGGCTGATGTGAGCAGGAGAGGTAAAACTGGAGAGCTGCAGAGGAGGAATTTGGAGACCATCGTAAGCTTTCTGGCCAAGACTAATTTTTGCAACGTACTATGAAGAATGTGTGGGGTAAAAGCAAGTCTTAGGAATGGCCCATGAGAACTGGAGCTGGAGCATTCTGTGCTTCAGGGAGAGAGGAGGGTGCCAGGTATGTCTGCCCTTTGGTTGTCTGAAGGGGGTAGAGCAGATTACTGCTGTGCTTTATGGTTGTAATGGCACAAGGGATTTTATGCTGAATTACCAGGAATAGATTACTTCTGGGTATGTAGTTTGTGCTTGGCAAAACTACATCATATGCCATCAGTGGCCCCCTCATGAAGGGCCTAGAGGTTTTGGAGAGTAGAGTTCTTGCTCTGTGCTGAGACTTCTAGGAACATACGCTTTCAGTGAAACAAATCCTTTGGGGGCAGGTTTTCCAGTGCCCAAGGGAGGTCTAGTGTTGTGGGGAGAGCTGAAGAGGACGACAGCACCAGGTGATGTTTGGCTTTTGGTTAGTTCAGCCTAAAGTGCAACTCTGGAAGCTTTTTGAGGCCTTGTGTGTGAGATGCTTTGATACAGCTTCATGGTTCAGCCCCTGAAGGTTTCCTAGTAGAGAAGGCAGACCTTGGCTGGAATCATATGATGTGGTACAGTGGTAGCATGCTGCACAGCTTGTGTTTAGAGGGTAAAATCCTTGCCACAGTTACAGATGCTGACTTTTTGCTCTTACAAAAATTATTTGGCTTTTAAGACCTTGGGTACTGCTTAAGGTGAGTAGGGGGGACCTTCAGATACACATGCTGCTTTGAAATGTTAGTCACTCAGCCTAACCTCAGCTTGGTAGACTTGAGGTGAGGCTTGACTTGGGAATGCAGTGACAGCTTCTGAGTGTTTCTGTTGGTAGGTGAAGGAGCTGGTTCTTGATAACTGCCGTTCAGACGATGGGAAGATCGTTGGTCTCTCTTCAGATTTTGAGAACCTGGAGTTCCTCAGCATGATCAACATCAACTTGCTGTCTGTCTCCAATCTACCCAAGCTCAACAAACTCCGGAAGGTGAGTCAAACCTGTGGTCCTATCTCTTAGCAGTCCTTGTTCTGAGACCTTGCTGCCCTGGTGAGAACTTATTTTCCTGCATCAGCCCAGGAAAAAGACAGTTTGATTCTGCTCTTTCCTTTGAGGCCTGTAAGCTGTGTGAGAGAGGATGTTTTCTAATGGAGAGTATTTTTGAGCTCATATTTTTAACATTTCTCTCTTGCTTTTGTTATGCTGCTGTTGAAAACTTCAGTAGTGTATTTTAGAAATTGCAGTTAGATAGCAGGATATGTAATCCTGCAGTACACAAGTGGCTGGGAATGCTATGTTAGCTTGTGGAAAAAGGGTCTCAAAACTGGAATTGCTTCTCTAATGAACAGGGTTCTGTTGTAGTCTGGTTGTCAGGGAATTTTATTCCCTGTGTCAGAAGCTGAAAAACACTTTGTGACCATATGATGCTTCCTCCTGGCAGCTGGAGCTGAGTGATAACCGGATTTCTGGTGGCCTTGAAGTTCTAGCAGAGAGAACTCCTAACCTGACACACTTGAATCTAAGTGGCAACAAGATCAAAGACATCAATACTCTGGAGCCCTTGGTGAGTGAAAGGCTGTGCTGAGATCTAAGGGATGACGTTTCCTTTGGGGAGCATGTCTGTGCAGCAGAAGTCCAACATCTTGGTAACTGTTCCAACAGCACTTCGTGGTTCTGATGGGAACAGATGAGTGGGTCCAATTTGAGGCTGGGCTAATAGTTAATGGCTCCACTGTCTGGAAAACCAGCAGCCAGTTGCTAAAAGAAGCATGAAATTGGGCTGGATGAGTAGAACTGTGGATGCAGTGCTCAGTGTCCATCTGAGAAAGGACCGTTAATGGGTCGGATGCAGTTTGAGGTAGGTGGCACCTGGGGTGTCATGGAGATCAGTTTCTTGGACACCATTGCATCAGGCCAAAGATGCTGTCCTGCTGGGCTGTGACCCTTGCACTCAGGGTGCTGTCACAACTTGCATTGCAGAGGGTTCCTGTTATAAATGCAGAAACGCATCCCTGGTGTATCTAAACTGCCCCAAAGAAGGCTCTTGCCTTGTCTTCTAGACTCTGTAGTTGTGAAAGGCCTGCTCTAGGGTCTTTGCCTCTGTAGCTATTGCCTTTGGTCCCTCTGTCCCTTCCAGAAAGAGCTTGCAACTGCTCTCCTTTACTTAGCCTGGTACACAGTGTGATAGCCTGTTTAGAAGAGCTGCTGTGGCTGTGCTGAAAGGCATATCAGGTTTAGTCTGCAGACACTGCTTTGGTCTGCTGCCTGTATTGTGCTCTCTGGTATTTTGCCTGATGTTTTTGGGCAGTGTGAGTCTGGTTCAGTGATCTCTCCTGCTTTGTGGGACATGAACACTCTGTGTTTGTTGCCTGCTCCGTCCAGGAGGAATTAAGATTCCCATATGGCTTCAAAGGGAGCTGTCTTCAAGGAGGGGAAGCTGTAGGACAGAGGAACTGGAAAAAAGGGGCTGTATTTTAGTGTGAATGTTGTCCTACACTTAGTAAAAGCAGCAACTTATCTCTGCCAGGGGAGCACAAGGTGAAAATAATGCATGCAAAGACTTTTGTCGTAGGTATGGGTAGTAAACCAGCTGTATTCTGATGGTTGTGTGATCCTCTAATACTGTTGATTTGTAAATGAACTACTGACTTGATCTTTGCAGAAAAAGTTGCCAAACCTGCATAGTCTGGACCTGTTCAACTGTGAGGTGACAATGCTCATCAACTACCGGGAGAGTGTGTTCACCCTTCTGCCCCAGCTCACCTACCTAGATGGCTTTGATGCTGATGATCAGGAAGCCCCTGACTCAGACCCTGAAGCAGATGGGGATGGACTGGAAGATGAGTATGAGAATGGGGAAGGTAAGGATTTTCTCCTCCTGGTTTTATTGCTGGGGAGCAGCCTCTTTTTCCCTTCTGTGTGATTGTGTTGCTAAAAAAAAAAGCAATTATAACTCCCTGCTTAAGTAGGGGCTGTCTGGACAACCCCTTCCCATTCCTTCTTTTGGCAGGCGGCATGAGAAGTGAGACTTGCTGCAGGCTGACAGGGCTTGTTGCTGGCACTCCCTGAGCATGCTTGTTCTCTGTGATTTCCTGGCTATTGCTCATGTAGTTCTGGAGTAGGAGGTGTGAGTGTACTCTCTGGGAATAGCAAGTATTTTGAAACTGTAATGCTTACCTTCATCTTTTGATAGAAGGTGAGGAAGAGGATGATGATGATGAGGAAGATGATTTGGATGAAGAAGTCATTGATGAAGAAGATGACGAAGATGATGACCTGGAAGGTGAAGAGGAGGAGGATGGAGTAGATGATGAGGTGAGACTTTCTGTTGTCAGTGTACATCTGCAGCAGTGTGTTGGCATGTTTGGTAGTGCATTTGTCCCTTAATCTTGTGACCTATCTGACCAGGTGTCAGATGTCAGATGCTTCTTCATGGGCAGATCTAAGGGGTCCTGCCCTGGGCTCTGGCTTTTCCCATCTGGCTACCTTTTGACTCCATCCAAAGAGTTTGCCTGTTCAGTATTTGTTTACTGCTTGGATTGATACTTCTGTGACTTGAAGTGGTAAAACTGTACACCCCCTCACTTCTAAGGGATGCAAGAGGCTATTGAGGAAGCACGAGCTTCTCCATGCTCAACTTGTACCTGTCACACTTAGGTTAGAGTAAGGCAGGAGAAGAGGTGAAGGAAAGTGTGGTTACAGAATTACACCTTGCTCATGGGATTGTGGCTTGTGTAACAAGGTGTCTTGTATTGATTCCAGGAGGAAGATGAGGAGGAAGATGGTGAGGATGAAGAAGATGATGAAGCTGATGATGGTAAGTTGAATTCTAACAAACTGTTTGCAAAGCTGCATTGACAGTCTTGCACATTCTCTGGATTCTAAGAGCTTCCAAAGCTTCTGTGCTGTTGTTGCCTTCAGCTTTTCCTTGATAAGTGCAGTGCTCATTCTTATGGGCACTGCTAAGCTGCTGCTTATGCCTGAGCTAACTACAGTATAACATCTATAACCTAAGGGTCATGCGGTGGTGATGGGGAAACAAGATTCAGTGCCTGTTAATGCTTACTGAGCTGGGTAGGTGTGCCAAACAGAGGGAACCAGAGGTTGTGCCTAGGGAACCAGTTCTGAATAGCTTGACCTGATAGTTCTTGTAGGATTAGGGCTTCTGTCATGGAAGCTCAAGTTAGCAGTCTTTGTGAGGAGATGCTCTTGAATGCTCACATGTTCCTCTCTTCTCAGCTACAGAGAGGGTAGTAAACCTGAACTTGAGTCCAGACTCCTTTAGTTCTAACAGGGTGTAAGCACCCAAATTAATGTTGATAGAATATAGTGGCTGGCATGACTTTAAATGACCTTGCATCAGTTTGATTAGAAATGACCGAATTCTACAGATCCTTTACTTTTGAGAGTGCTCTTCAAAAAAGCCTTTTGAAGCACTTGATGAAATGTGGGATGCTTAGAGGGCATAAAAAATAGTTAACGTCTCATATCAGTCTATGCTTTTTAGTAGCATGGGAAGCTGAGCAGGGTGGATCTCCATTCTGTAATGAGAGTCTAGTCTGTGCTTGTTCATTGGCAAGCTGTGGCTAATGCAGCTTGTAGCCACAGTTTAAGTGCTGTTCTACAAGACTTCACGCTTCACCTCTTTTTGCAGACCTTCCACGAGGGGAAAAGAGAAAACGAAATCTAGAGGACGAAGGAGAGGAAGATCCAGAAGATGAAGAGGATGATGAGGATGACTGATCCTAGCAAGCCAATCAGTTTTACAGACTATGACTGTGCTTGTCTTAACTTCCCCGTTGTGTCTATGTGAGACTGTAAATCCCCATCTCCCACTCCTCCCCCCTTTGTATGGCTGCAGCGCCCACAATATATTTTTTTAAGATGTAGAATACTGTAGGCATTCAGGGGAATCTTCCATACAAGGCTCTCTTTCTCACAAGTATCTCATGACCAAAGGCTTTCTCCGTTCTGTGGTTTGTGCAGCAGTTTGCAAAAAAAAATCCTCCTAGGGTATCTTTCATGTCTGATATCAGCCTTGCCACACTGGACCCGGAGCTCCAGCTCGCCACCCTGCCTGACAGCAAAGAAGGCGTTTGCTATCTGCATGCCCTCAGACCTGCTTTCTGAAGACGCTTGAGCCATCTTGAGCAGTGGGTGCAAATCTGGTTCATCTGAATGGACTCTAAGCAAATGATCACTGAGGTCTCTCTGATCAGAAAAAAATGGTGATGTGATCTCTGGAGATGCTTGAAGATACTTTAGTGCTGGGGATGTGGGGTGCCTCGGGTCTTGGGTGGGGGGGTTGACTGCTTACAAGACCCTGGTACCTCTGGTGATGCACCTTGCAGTAGCCCTGTACTTGCTTTCCTATTTTTTTTTTATAAACTGGAATGTTTCCTGATGGCCACCTAATAACTTCCACTTGCATGCCCAGGTAGGGCTGATTTGTAGCTGTGAGCCTCTGCCATGATGAGGTTTCTCATCACCATAGCAGCCTTTAGGAAGAGACAGGAAATAGCAGGTTTAGGGATACTGCACTTCTGTCAAACTCCATTTCGCACTGTACAGAACATGTTCAACCAGTATCACTGTGATGCACCTAACTCGGCATTCCCCGGGAGACCGTGTTAGCCTATATATTCTCAGGGTCCTTCTGCTAGCCAGTAACAGCTCTGGACAGTTGCCTCAGTGCTAGCCTGGTGTATGCGTTGTCCTCCTTTTTCCTTTTCAGCATGAAGAGAAGTGCATTGATCAGAAGTCCAGCTCGTTCCCATTCAGGCTATTTGCGCATTGCAGGAGTGCAGACAGTGCTGTGGACTGCATCTCTCTCTGACCTGGGGTGTCTGGAGCAGGGAAGGGGGTTGGGATTGGCCAGGGGTAGCTCTCCACTGCAGGGCCTTTGGCCCTTCCTTCCTCTGCCTTGAGGTGTTCAGACGGCACAGGCACTAGCTTCTAGAGAGACCTGGCCCCATGGCCTCCAGGGATGGGAACTGTTGGGTGCTGGGACAGCGGTGCTCGGGCAGGGCAGCTGCTGCTCCTCTGGGAGGAGCGCGGTGCTGGGGCTTGGGGGCACTGGCGCTGCATGGAGCTCCTGGTTGTTGCTTGGGGCAATCTGTCAGCACCCAGCACTCGGAGGTGAGGTTCACAGCGGTTCCTTCAGGAGCGGTGTGTGTTGCAGCACATCTGAGTCTCTGTTGCTTTGTTCTGTTCTTGCTGTTGTCTTGCATTGTACAGTAGCTGTAACCATTCGGAGAAGAACTACTCCTGTAAAATGCAAACTGAGTAACTTATAAATGTTAAAGGAATTTAAAAAAAAATTTCAGAGCAGCAGTTACTTCTAATTTTTCCCTGCATTTTTAGCAGATTGTATGGATTTTATATTAGCCTAGTAACTGTCAGGTTTTGATTGGTCAGACTAGTCCCAGAAATAAGGATCTCCGACCCTTTTGTATCTTTTGTTACAAAATTTGGATAAATCTTTTAATAAAGACTTCAGTTTTTAAAAATCCATTGCAATGAATGTTGTCTTCACTGCCCCTGCGCTAGGAACACCAGAGCTGCAAGCAGCCTGCAGAAGCCCTGGGTTGGAAGCTCGGGCAGTTTTTCTTGAGCAGCTGGATCTCTTCAGGAGGGGTGACTGTCCTGTTCACCCAGGCATGGTCTTTTTTTGCTCTGAGCCCCAGCTGAGTGGATTCTTGGTAAGTGCAGCTTGTCCTTGCTCTGCAGGGCTGGCTTGGGCATGGCTGGGCTGTTTATGGGGTGGTGGTGGGGATGGGGGTTTTGGTGTGGGGAATTGCATTGGGGAGGAGGGATGTGGAACAGCCTGATAGAGAGGGGTCCTTGCATGAATGTGGGGGCTCTGTGGGGATGATGCAGCCTTAGCTCTGTTGTGCTGCTCTTGGAAATGGCCACAGCAAGGTTCATGGATACCTGCAGTAGCTGTTTTTTAGGCAACCAGGTCAGTGTGTCTGCTCTTCCGATCTGTATGGAAAGTCTTAAATGCTGAGAAATCATAGTTTTAAGACATTTCTAATCTTCAATTCTGCTGGATGCTCAGCTCTGAGGACAGGGCTTACAGCTCCAGGGTGGTGCAGGGTGAGGAGGAGGTGGGTGAGCAGCCCCAGTTCTGGGTTTTGGGGGTGCACCCAAACCCTGCCCTCAAGCAGGGAGCTGCTGGAGGGTTCAGGGAGGCTGATGGGTGAGCTGTGCACCACTCCCCGGGGGCTGGAGGTGCCCTTTGCATTGCTGTGGTCCTGGCCTGGCTCTGGTGAGCTGCTGCTGTGCTAGATCTGCACAGCCACGGGCTTCACCTTGGGCTCTTTGCAAGGTTAGGGTGCCCAGTACCTTGCTCTGGGACCAGTGTGAGGAGCTGTGTGGAGTAGCAGAGCTCCAGCTGCAGGGCTGGTTGTGGAGACCCCCTTCTGCTGCTGCTCAGCCCCCTCCAGAGTGGGGGCTGCCCCTTTCTACTACACGTACAACCCCTGCCGGGGCTGCTCCCCTCTCCTTGCTCCCCTTTCCCTGCTCAGAGGTGGGTGTGCTGGAGCTCTGTCCTGCGGGCAGAGCTGTATGGGGGGAGGTGGGAGCATGCAGCCCCCCCCAACACGACCTGTATAATGGGGTCAGTGTGCTTGGGAAAGTGCAGCTACAGCTGTGCTGCAGGAACCCCATATGTGCATATGTGCATCCTGCCACGGCTGCTGTGTGTGGCTGGAGTGAGGTCCTGGGGGGTCTCCTGCAGGGGGGCAAGCAAGCTGCAGCCATCACTTGCAGCAACTCCAGCCCCTTGGAGCAGAGCTCGGTGGGTGAAGGAGGGACCTGGAGCTCCCTGCAGCCCTCCCTAGGTGGGATGCATGGGAGCTGAGCTAGAGGGAATGGTGTGGTGCCGTGGGGCTGGGCTGGATGCTCCCCCTGCTCCAGGGCTGGTGCTGGGGCACAGCAGTGCTATTTTAGGCTCTTCTTCACTGTTGTAGTTCAGGCACTACACCTCTGGTACCAGCAGCCTGGGGTGGGAGCGTGCATTCCCTGGCGCTGCATCCAGACAGTGCTGATACAAGGGGCACGGCTACCTTGTTCCAGCTCAAGGAAATCAAAATCCCTGTGCATCTTCCCCCTCCCTGGATGCTGCAGGGCTCCTAGCCAGGCAGAAGGGTGGGGGCTGCCCCCAAACTTGCTTTGGTGCAAACTTCACTGGGATGGTGCTGCCTCAGGAGACCTGTATGGTTTGGGGCCTGTTTACAAGGGGATACAGGGACCCCCTGTTCCTCCCACAAACCCACCACTTCTCTTCCCTCCCCCCATCTTGGGACCCCTGGGGGGAGCCCTTCCCCATCTGCTTTTTTTTTTTTTGGGGGGGGGCTCCTTAGGACTAATGCAGCTTTGCCCATTGCCCCCCCCCCACCTGGCCCCACAGAGGCTCTCCCAGCCACTGCTCCTGTACACTTCCTATTTATTAACTTCCAGGCCTCATTTCAGAAGTCTACCACCTCTAGAGCATCCACCAGGCTCCCCGAGTCCCTAGGGCAATGAAAAACCTTTAGGAGGGGGAGAGACGCGCAGGGTCCAGGGGCTTAGTGTTTCCAAAAATAAAAGGGAGAGGGGAGCAGAAAGTCAAGAAAACAAAGGTTGTCCCCCCTCTGCCACCCCATGCTGGGCCGATGCTCCCAGTGTCCCTGTCCCAGTGCGGTGGCATGGGGTCTGCGATGCCCTTTGCCCAGACAGGGTGGGGGGGATCCCCAACAGGGGCCAGGCCCCTCAGAGCTGCGAGTACAGGGAATTCTCCATCTCCGGCGTCAGCTTCGAGTGGAAGGAGGCGAGGCTCACCCCGAAATCTGGAGGGAGAGGCAAGAGAGCTGTTAGGGCTGGGGCTGAGCTCCTGGGATATGGCAGGGAGCATGCAGCCCCCCTGGGGCACTGCTGGGGTTTGGGGCACATCGCACCCCAGGGTGCTGCACACTCCAATGGTGACACGGGGGCAGGCAGTGGGGCTGTGCCTACTGATGCCTTCTTTCCCCTGAATCAGGGGGGAAATCATCTGAGTTCAGCATCCAGAGTACACAGAGCTGGTTGAGCCCATATAACGAGAGCATGTGGGCCCGTGGGGGGGGACCCCCTGTATCCTCCCTGTACCCCCCCCAAGGCCGTACCCACATCTGTGTCCAGGCGTCCGGGTGGTGGCAGGTTCTTGCGGTGGTCCTCAATGTGCAGCGTCATCTCCTCCCGTGAGGTGGTGGAGTAGGGGCACTGCATGCAGGTGTAGCGGCCCCGCGTGTGCTCCCACACGATGCGGCTGTTGGAGGCGTGCCCTGCAAGGGTGGGCAAGGAGGGAAGCACAGGGCTCGCTGGGGAGCCCCCGGGGGTGGGAGCCCCGTGCAGAGAGGGATTTGGGGGTGGAAGCCCCTGCTCCCAGCCCTGCATACACACGGGGTCCCCTCCGTGCTGGGGGGGGTGACCCCAAGTCTAAGTGTAGAGCTGGCTGTGGGCATTGTGCGAGGCTGTGCTGCCCTGACCCCCTTTGCCCACCACCTCTGCACCTGCAGAGCAAAAGCAGGTGGTTTCCAGCTTGGCCACAGGGGGCCGGAAAAATGGGGGTCTTTTGAGTCCAAGAAGCAGCTGCACCCCCAGTTTGTGCTGCCGATACAACCAGGCTCAGCAGCTCCTGGGGGGGGGGGAGGTGCAGCCAGTGACCCCCCATTCTCCAAGTCTACCTGGGGAGCAGCTCCTCTGTGGAGGGCTCCCAAAAACAAGGTGCCCACCCTCCCTGCTGTGCTCCGGGGAGCATCACGGCCCCCAAGGGGCCTCTCCCCTCCCTTGTGCCCCCCTCCTTCCCCCCCCCTCCCTCAGTGACAGAAAGCAGCCCCCAACCAGTAGTGCCAAACTAACCTGCGGTCACTCCTGAGCCAAAGCATGGGAGGAGTGGGCTGACACTCACACCTGCGGAGGGAATCGAGGGGCAAGACAAGCATTAGGTCTTCCCCTCCCTGGTGGGGGGGAATGTTGGGGAGGGTGGCAGGCCTGGCCCAGCCCCTGCCTCGTGCCCCAGCATGCCAGGGAGCAGCAGCAGGGCTGGGTAAATTTGGAGGTTGGTTATTTATTATTATTTTTTTGGTGGTTATTTTCATTTTTTTTCCAATCGAGCATCTCTTCAGGTGGGAGAGGAGGGGAGCAGAGGTGGGATGGGGCAGGGGGTGGCTGGGGTGGGGTGAGGGGAGCCCAGAGAGGTACTGGGGGGGGGGGCTGGGCTGCAGAGGCTCTGGGCTGGGAGGGCATAGGGGGGGAGGGATCCTCGCTGGCCATCGGTGAGTCCTCATCCAGGAGCTGCTGGTCAAGGCGGGAGCAGAAGAAGGTTTGCCCTAATGGCTGCCCGCGCTCACCTTGGCTTTTCTTCCAGATGGCGTTGGAGACGGGGGGGCCATGGCTGGGCACGAAGGGCCGCAAGCGGGGCTGCGCCGGGGGCGGAGGTAAACTGTAGGGAGATGGGTGCACGTAGGACAGGAACGGCACCGAGGAGGGGGGTGGCCCCGAGAACCGAGTCAAGGATGATGGCCCGAAAAGGTTGGGCTCCAGCAGCGGGAAGGGGTGGGGGGCCGGCGAGACGAGTGGCATCGCCTCCAGCGAGCTGGGCAGCTCGGGCAGGCTGGCGGGCAGCGTGGCAGGTGCCGCTGGGGCAGTGTCCGCACCAGGGAGGATGGCTTCTTTCTCTGTGTGCCGGATAATGCTCGGGAGCTTGGGCAGCCCCTCGGCTGCCTTGGCCGGGGGCTCCTTCTCCAGGGCGGAGGTAGCGGGTGGGATGGGCTTCTCGGCTTTTTGGGGCGGCACGGGGCTGCTGGCGCGGTCGGAGCAGACGTGGAGGTGCTTGAAGAGGGAGCGGTGAGTGCGGAAGCGCAGCAGGCAGTTCTCACACCTGCGGGGTTGGCAGGCAGTGTCAGCGCCAAGTGAAGTTCCCACCCACAGCCCCAGGAGCAGCATCCCCCCTGCCCCACAGCATATGGACCCCTCCCAGGGGCTGCCCCGCCATGGGGGGGGGGGGGGGGGGAGGAAGGAGGGGTGTACTGGGTGCTCAGGGATGTCAGGGTGCTGCAGTGTGTCCCCATATGGGACATGGTGTGGGGCCATGTGCTTGCCAGTTCAATATCTGCCAGGGCTCTGCAGGGAGGTGGCAGAGCTGTGCGGGATGGGAATGGGGACGGGGTGGGGACTCACTTGAAGTAGCGGTTTGGCTTGTAGTGCACCTTCATGTGGGCCATGAGGTCCTGCATGCTGGGAAAGGTTTCCGTGCAGCCCAGCGTGGGGCACTGGAAGGTTTTGCCTGCAAAAAGAGATGGGGCAGTCAGCACAGCCCCAGCTGCACTGCACCCCCTGTTGCAGTGGGGGGACCCACCAACATGTCCCTGTTCTGTCCCATGCTCTCCCCACTGCTGGCTGGGGCAATGCAGCATCTCCCAGGGGCGCAGGCACCTCGAGGGCATCTTGTGCAGTGAGCCCCAGCTTCAAACCTTGCTTTTCCCCCCTCCCATCCAAACAAAGAGCACCCTGGAGCAATCACGGAGCCATCCCCCTTACCCTCAAGGGACTGCGTGGGTCTGTAGTGGACCTTCAGGTGGTCCATCAGCTCCTGCATGCTGGGGAAGGCCAGTTTGCAGCCGTAGCTGGAGCAGGCGTAGTGCTTCCCTGGAAGGAGACACAGCATTGGCCTCAGCTATCGCCCCGCCGTCACCCGTGGCGTCACCCCCACCGTGCTCAGCTCACCTGAGGCTGGTCTGCGCTTCAGCAGCTGCAGGTCCTGCGTGGGGGCTCCTCCACTCCCCACTGTTGGCATGGGGCCGCCAGGCAGAGCCGCTTCACTGCAGCCTGTGGGGGAGAGGCCATCAGGCAGCGGATGTGAGTGCCCTGTGCAACTGCCATGCACCCATGACCCTTGGCCCGCAGCCCCGAGCCTTGGAGCTGGGCAGAATTCAGGTGGTTTGGGGTCATAACTGCATGCTGAAATGCAGCTGTGTGGTTGGACCCAGGTTTCCGTTTGCAAACATGCCAGTTCCAGTACCCTCGTTCCGACCCTGCACAAATGGATACCTTACATGGCTCGGTCAGTTTGGGGCTTGGGGGGGGGGGGTCTGGCTTCCCGGAGCATAGTTCAACACAGGAGACACGTGCTCAGAGTGCTCCTTGCTGAATGCTGCCCGCCTGGATGCACCAACTGGGGGCCTTTGGAGGGGAGTGTGGGGCCATGGCTCCCAGCCACCAGCAGCCCCTCTAGTGTCACAGCTGGCCACCGCCCCTAGGAGCTGCAGCAAATGGGACCCCACAGCAGCCAGAGCAAAGGCCTTCCGCCTCCCAAGGGACTCACCTGCCCCCTCTCCAGCGTATTTACCCCCCAAGGAGAAGGGGGGCAGAGCCTCGTCCTTCTCTGTCTTCATGGCCCGGCTGGTGGCAGGCATGAGGCCAGGGGCTCGCCGCTGATGGCGCCTTCTCTTGGCAATGCTGCACCCACTGCAAGGGACAGAGGTTAGAGCCTACCAGGGAGCAATGACAACAGCCACCACTTCCTCTTCCCCCTTGGTGCCTGTGGTGCTCCTGCCTCAAAGGGGCTTTGTGGGGAGAGGCTGCCAACACGGCCCCTCCACAGGCAGCAGCTGTCAAACACTGAAGCCAGAGCCATCACAATCCCTTCACCCTTCGGTAACGCCAAGCCCCGGTCTCTGCTCCCACTGCATGACCAGGAACATGGCGACAGGGCCCAATGCCTGGCCGATGGGCGCCTGGGGGCAATTCCTTCATGAACATTACAGCAGACGGTTCCCAAAACCGAACTGGCTTGGCCCTACAGGCCTGTGGCACCAGCCTTGGCCACGCAAGAGCCAAACAATAGCTCTCAGCAAAAAGCATCTGAAATCTCCATGACAGAGACCAGCACACCCATATCTGTGCTGCCCTGCTCACAGCTGGATGTGCCCACTAGCATCTGCTCTTAGAGGCATTTTCTCAGCTTTTCTGGAGAAAACCATCTTTAAACATTGTTGGGGCGTTGTGGAATTGCGAGCCCTATCGGGAAGCACATCCAAGAGGGATGGGAGGAAGGTCACAGCCAAGCTGTAACACCTAAAGACGCTGCTGGGCTTGGTGCTGGAGCCCCCGAGGAGAGCAGGATCTGTGCCCCAGAAGCTGGCAGCCCTGGTACACCACAGCTGCCCCAGACTAATTTCATTATTTCTTGAAAAAATGCATTTTTTCAAGGAGCTGCATCTGAGGAGCTGTATGGAGGCACTGAGCAAGAAGACTCAGCCCTGCCTCAACATTTTTAATGCTTTCTCCCCCCAAAGATTCTTGCTATCATTTTTTTTCCCAGCAAAACAGTTTCCCCTTTCTGATTAATAAAAAAAGCAAGTTAACCCCAAAGCAAGTTAACCCCAACAAAGCCATAGGCCTGAGGCGGCCGGAGGAATAACCGAGCGGAGATGGATCTCCTCGACATCACACCCCTTGCAGCAGAGGTGGCCCCGTGACATTGCTGCACACTCGGCCCCAGGCCCTGGATTTCGGGGAGCTGGTGGCACCTGCATCGTTTTGCTGCCATTTCTCACCTCCTGTGGGATGATGTCTGACACAACAGGGCACTTTTCGTTCGCTCTGTTTTGCAGCCCTGAATGTGATGCCCCAAGCCAAGCACTGCTGACCTGCTGCTGCCTCCATCCCTGATGACCCCACACGGCCACCTCAGCTGTGACCCCTCCCCCAGATCCAGTGCAAATCCTGCCCTGGAAACCCAAATGCTGGAGCCACCACAAACCCAGTGCCACTTTTCACTAGGTTTTCCTGCTGCAGGGTCAGGCTCCCTGAAGTCTGCTGGAACCCACTCCTCCAGCTCCTGTGGGACCCCAGAAAAATCCCTTGTCGGGGGCAAAGGGAGTGAGCAGGGCGTTTGTCACCTGGAGTGGCCTCCAGTGTCGATTCAGTTAATAATTAATAGAGATCACCTCCCCCAAGTGAACAAGAGGGTTTACACATATTGGCAAGCACAGAAGAGGTTCACAAATCCACCCGGGGAGATAAACGGGACAAATAATCCCTTCTGAGCATCTCTGCACAACGGCCAGAGACTTCCTACAGCAGCTCCTCGGTGTAGGAGAGGAGACAAAAGGCTGGGAACAAGGGGCTCATGTGGCCGCTCCGCTGGGAGATGACAGCTGAGCAAGCGCAGGGACCTTCTGGTTCTGGGGGGGGGCCCTCGGCTCCCCATCCCATGGGGAGCACCCCCATGGCTGGCAGCCCCCGCCAACGGCTAGTGCTCCTGTCTGCAGTATGTCCGTGGCTACTAGCCCCTGTGGCCAGTAGCTCCCGCCCCCCCAAGACCCCTAGTATTTTGAATAGCACCCCAATAATAATGCACCGATGGCTACTAGCCCCCGTGGCTGGTAGCCCCCATCTGCCCTCCCCCCCAGCAATTGAGCTGTGGCCAGCAGCCTTCGCGGCCAGTAGTCCCGCGGGACAACGCAGCCCTGGTATCCCCACGGGCTGAGCCCCATCCCCTCCAAACCTGGTCCCCCCCTTCTTTGGAGGGGGGGGGGGGGT